>JAMLFT010001475.1:0-30590 GCA_026544285.1 Pachyrhizus erosus
ATTTATTTTAAATTATTTTCATGAAATATATTTTAAAATAAGAAAATTAAAAATAATAAATATATTAGTAAAATAAAATTAAACACAAATATTAAGGTAACAACTTCACTATCACTTCTAGATCAACGCTACAATTGAATTTCAAGCAGGGAAAAAGCGAGAGAAATTTATGATGAGAAAATGCAATGTTAAAAGCAAACAATGACAAAGCTACAAGTTTTGATTCAAATTATTATTTTTTACATTATTTAATGTGACGGTGTGGTTGTCGCTTAAAATATTATTATTTTTTGTAAATGTACGAATGACTTGGCTAACATTAATTGCTATAGTCTCACGATTGTTACTTTTAATTTGACACTTTTTGCGTATTTTGTATCCTATAATGTGGAAAATAATTCATTTGAAATGTAGATATCATCGAAATATATATTATGTCTGTCAAGAAAAAAGTATTTTCTTTATACATGATTAAAAACCTAACTTCTAACAACATATGCAAATATGTAGCCATTTATCAAGTGTGACAAACTTTGTTTGTGTATCATTTTGAATAGTTAATTTATATCAAATATTCATATATTTATACCATATTTTAACTTATTTATATTTATTAAATAGTTAATTTATCTGTTAATATACTAATAATATATAATAATAATAATAATAATATAAGTATTAATTTATTAATTTTAATAATATATAATAAATATAATTTTTTATTTAATAATAAAAATACATATAAAATTTTAATTTATATTTAGAATAAATTGCATTCCTCTTCGTTGAGAGATATGAATATTTGTATGTCCTTTCTTCTTAAGTTGAAAATTACACTTTACTCCCTAATAAATTCAAATAAGTAACACTTTATTCTATTTTTAAATTTTTCATAAAACTTCCATTAACATCTATTAAAAAGTTATTTCTAAAACATTTTTCACACTACCACTCCCTCTCATGGATGTAAATATTACACTGGTCTCTCTCCCTTTAATAAAATAACACTCTCCTCCTTTAATAATTATAAATATATTATACTTAACTGTTATATATATATATACATATGTAATTTTTTATTATTTAAAATATTAGTTCATAAAAATAAATGTAATATATAATTTTTAAAATATATTAAAATATAAATTATATGATTATTTTTTTATTATTGTTTAATTTTTATAAAATTTAATATAAACAATTAATATAATATAAAGTCATAATGTAACTGTTGAATTGATAAAATTTATATTTTATATAAAATCATTGAATTATGTAATAATTGATAAAGTTATATAGGTTTATTTATAAAATAAAATTAAAAACAAATATTAAGGTGACAACTTGGCCATCGCTTCTAGATCGATGCTCAATTGAATTTCAAGAAGAAAAAAGTGAGAGAAATTTAAGATGTGAGCGCAGAATATTAAAAACAAACAACGACGAAGCCATGATGACTTTTGATTTACATTATATTTATTAAATTATTTATTGCGACAGTGTGATCGTCGCTTAGAATATTATTATTTTTTGTTAATATAGCAATGGTTTAGTCAACATTAATTGCGATGGTCTCATTGCACATTTTGCATCTTTTAGTGTGAAAAATAATTCATTTAAGAAGTAGATATCACCAAAATAGATATCTTGTCTTTCAGAAAGTATTTTCTCTATAGATTATTAAAAGCCTAACTTCTAACAACATATTCAATGATGTAGCTATTTATCAAGTGTGACAAACTTTTCTTAGTGTATCATTGGACAGTTAATTAATTAGCTTTTGAACAGTTTGAAATGGGCATTTAAAAATAAATTATTCTTTAAAATAAATTAAATTAAACACTCTAAAATGAACTAATTTACTATGGACCACTTTGATGATCATGATCCATCCTTTTATGTGAAACTGGGTGCATTGCCAAACAAAAGAAGACAAATGTACAGTCACCATTTTCTGTTTCATCGTCAGCATATTTGACCAAAAGCCTCCTTCTTTCTTCTCCAAATTCCTCGTTCCAGCTAAGGAACCTTAGGATACACGTCCCACCAAAATACATCAAATTTTTGTTTTACACTCAACGAATTAATTTATTTTAAAATAAAATAGTATTTCAGTCACAATTTTATATTCCAAGTTAAAAATTAAATTTTAAATTTTAATTAAAAAAAACTAAAATATGAAACTAATTGTCTCAATCACTTTTGATACACATACAACTCTCTAAAGGTACCTTACCCTAACAGCCACTAAAGGCAGGTCACTTTCTTCTTCTTATGGGCAACTAGAACTTCCTTGATCGGTTTCTTTTCTTTTTCATCTTTCCTTTTTGACGAAACTTCATGGGTTCTTTAGACTTTATGAAAGGAAAAAAATAGTTTCATTTATGGTTATTAAAGACAAGGACTGTTTTTTTAAGGCAAAGACAACGACTTCAGTCATACTATGTTTGTAAAATATATGGTCAATGGAGAACACGCAAGCTTGAGGTGGATGCATGCATATAACTACCAGGATCTTACTCACCAATGTTTTTTATGTTCTGATTATGAAATTTATAATTAAAAAACTTATAAATTTAATTTTCATGTCATTATTGTGATTATTATAGTTGTTTTGGTACAACTCACGCGCGTGTGTATATATGTATATATTTTATTTTTAAAAAAAAATCTTACATAAAATTATTATAGATTTAAAATTGTCTCAAACTAAAATATTCCCAGTTAAACTAAAACAATATATTATACCAGTTTTTCTACGCATTGAAATTCAAATACATTAGCATAAAAATTTTAGTCTTAACTAATTAAAAATTACTTTAGACATAATTTTTAGAATAATTATTGAAAAAATTGATAACTTTTAAATATATTTTAATTTTTTTAGTATACAATAATTATAATAAAGTTTGAATTTATGATTTTATGCAAATTATTCAAAATCTCTTCCATGTTGATCTTAGTGGGTTTAATTATAATCTATGATTAAATGATAGTAAAATATAATTTTTATTAAAAATTACGACAAAATACATTGATAACTTTTTAATGAAATTCACACTTCATAAATCAATACCTTTAATATTTTCCTATTAACGAATCCACTTAAAAAATTGACTAACAATACGTGTAAGATTATTATACTACGTTTTCAAGAATACTTCTTTCTTCATTGCAAGTAACACAATGTTTTTTTTTTAAAAAAAAAACTTAACCATATGTGTCCGACATTCTAACTAACTTTTCACTCTTATCATGCGTGAGATGATATATTATTATATATTAGTTAGATTAGTCATATATTAATATAATAATTATAAGTATCTTAGTAAATATATTAATTTTACATATAAGGTTATTTTAAATTTAGTCTTTAGAATAAATATTTATTAATATTATATTTAGTGGTTTTGAAAAAAATAAAATATTTGAAAATTTGGAAATTAAATTAAAATAAAATAATTTAAATATATCTAAAATCTTAAAAATTATAACCTAAAGACTTATATTTAAATTCATTTAATAATTAAAGTTTATATAATCGTATACAAAATATATCAATTAAGAAATGAGAGTGAAAGAGAAATATAGATATAAATATGAAATATGTAACACTCTCACTTCTGTTTATTATTTCTTTATCTATTTTATTTTATATTTAATTCAAATCAATTGGATGGGATGTCAAAATTCTGAAAGACACATGTACACTTAGAATAATAAGTATTATTTATTTTGATTTTTTTTTAGATTGGATCAAATAATTATAAAAATGATCATATTGCCCTTTATGAATCCATATAAGAGAAAATTCTTAAATAGAGGTAAAGAGTAAAAAAGATATATTCTTAAGCCTAAAATAATGTTTAAAACAATAAAATATAATTTTGACATTTTTCTGACAATGATTTGAAAATATTGTATAAAATTATTAAAATGCTCTTAATTGACTATAAAATTCAAATAGTACTATAAATTTTATTTTTAAGGTTATATGTATTTATCAATGCAGTAAAATATGTATACTATTTTACATACTGAAAACGGTATTATATTTTTTCTACTAATATTGACTTATCTTTTTCTCGACACTTCATGAACTATCATTGTAATTCTTTTATGGAAATTATCATTGTAAATTTTAAATTTTTTTATTTTTAATCCTGGTTATTAAACTCCTTTAAAAAATGTTAAATTATTAATATCATTATGTGCCATGTTAGTAAAAATAGCACCATTAATATTATGCTAATATCACATTATTGATATATAAAGAGACTAAAAAAAATATAAGAATCAAAATAAAAAAAATTATGCAAATAAAAAAATATATAAATTAAAAGAAAAAGTAACATATGTACAAACACAACAATAAAAAAATAGATTTTTTCTTTGTCAACATAATATTAAAGTAAAATATTTATAAACTTTGTGAATGATTTATTAGTCATTTTTAATGAATCTCTTCTTTAATCCACAAAATTTAAATTCAAGATTTTATTTAAAAGAATTTTATTTTTTTTAAGAATTAAAAATGTATATAAAAAATTTACAATAATTCTTACACTTTATTTAAAGAATTTGAATCTAGTTCTATTCAAATCAACCATATATTGATAATAATTAAAAAATAATATCAATAATCTCCATGAGAAAAAAATTTATCATAAATGTTTGGATTAATAGTGAAGTAACGCAAGCATGAGGTAGCAGCGTGGAATTGTAACCAAACTACTTAAAAATATGCTACTACCACGTGTAGAAGTCTTATATTAATTATATGTTTAGTGATGAAAACGTTTTTAGCTTCACTAATATTTTAATGATTAGTAAAATAAAGTTGATTTAGCCGATACCTTTTAGTTTTGGGTTTCACTAATTTAATAACTAGTATTTTGAAATTCTTTTAGTTTAACAGCCACGCAATCCATGACAAAATATGTTATTATATATTATAACCACTATGAAATTAGAGTTTGTTTTTGTAATGAATTATGAATTTTGATTAGCCTTCCCTTTCGTTATATTACTACTTACTTGTTAGTTATTGCTCCACCCATCAAACATCAAACATCAAATGTGATCACCTATAATTAGGCTCCATTAGTTGCACAAGAAAAAATGTCAATCTTAATAAAGCCTGATGTCTCATCCCATTTTTTTCATTATAAAAATTTATTGCACCATTACATTTATTTAAAATTTTAAAATTGAAATTAATTAATATATTGTTGAAAAATAATAATAAATATTTTATCATTTAATTATTAAATTAATTTTATATATCATCAAAATAATAAATATTTATTTTAGTTTGATAAGTGGTTTCGGATTCAATTTTTAAATATACAATTAAGTTAATTATATCAACATTAGTTAGCATAAGTAACAATGATTTGTATCTCTTAATAGAGTTTGAATTCTAATTTTAAAAATAAAATAAATTACATTAAAAAAAATACTCATCTTATATTTATTATCTATAATGATCCTACTAACTTAAATATGATTATTTTTAATGAAATATACATGTGATCTAAAAAAAAAACTCTTTAGATATCTGATTAATCCAAATAAAATTACTACTTACATACGACAAAATTTTTCGATGAATTTTCAATTAATATAATTTTATTTTTAATTATTCAAACCTAAGCCTCTTAATTATGTTACCGCCAATTGAACATGACTGTGCTGTTACTTGTTGGCTAATTATTTATATAATGCAATAAAAACCATCTTCTATATTATGAACAGCAAGAATATATTAGAGTTTGTTTGTAGGTTCTGTTGATGAGTGTAAAATATAAATTACTTCCCACTTATATTTGTGGTTTTGTATAAAAAAGAAAAAGAAAAAATAGTGTGAAAGAGTGAATTAATGGACACTGAGCTTAAGTAAACTATTTGTCTAAAAATGTCTTGATACTTAAGATTTATAATCCTAGCTTGCTTGTATACTTTTTTTTATTTATAATTTATTGATATGAAACTTATTTTCTAAAAGACAATGTAATTAAATTAGTTTCTGAAATTATAAGCATTAATTAATTTAGTCTCTAAATTATAAAAATCACATTTTAGTCTTTAAAATTATTAAATATAAGTTATTTTAATCTCTATTTTTGTAATTTTAAATGAGATAAGTTAAGAATTAATCAAAATAGCAGTCATTAATCATTTAAAAATTAAAATGATATTTATAATTTTAAAAATCAAATTAACTAATATTAATAATTTTAAGTCACATTAAATATATTACTTAAAAATGTAATGAAAAAATATATTAGTTAGAAAGATATCATATCTTCGTTTTTCTGGTAATGATATTGTTGGGAGAATACCACGTTTCTTCTAACAATCTTGTCAGGAATACTACATCTACTCTTTCACATGCTAACACAAATCCTAATAATTAAGAATATATATAAATAAATCATGCATGATTCATTGTAATTTGACTTAACATGTCTTTATTCACAAATCGCGAACGAAGAAAGTCAAATTTATTATCAAAACATGTCTACCATGTACCCTTTGATTAACATAATCTAAACTAAGATCAATAAAGCCATGTGCTTCAATTTAGGTGACAGGACATTGAGCCTGGCCAGTATGTTTTTGTACAGTTGAGGTTTACACATTAAACACAACAACAAATTGACATATTTTTATAATAACAAAACAATTTATCCTTAATTATTTATCATAAAATTATTAGTTATTATTTATGGCTGTAAATTATTGAAATTGATCAAGCTATTCAATAACCTTGTTCATGCATGAGTCTTTTACCATTAGGGACTAGGATGTGAAGGTACCCCTAGCTACATGTCATGATAGGTGGGCTAATATCGAAAGTTATCACCTCCTTATGAAAATAATTTCAAAAACAATGGAAGAAGTATCAAGTATCTAATTTAATTGATTAAACAGAAAAAATTATGAGTTATTATAAATTTTTATATATGTTTTTGATTTTTACAAATAAAAAATAATTAAAGAATTAAGAGATACTCTCATATTAATTGGTTGAATGTATTTAAGAAAGAAAGAAATAAGAAAGAAATAAATAGAGAAGATAAATTTATCTTATATAACTAAAATAACTAATATAGAGGATAAGAATTAAATTTGTGAGACCCACTAAAAAATAATTTCTGTCACATGAGCTATGAAACATTAAGAAAGGAGTGATGTCTCAATTTTTTTTATTTAAAAAATATAGCTATT
Organism: Pachyrhizus erosus; assembly: GCA_026544285.1. NCBI lineage: Eukaryota > Viridiplantae > Streptophyta > Magnoliopsida > Fabales > Fabaceae > Pachyrhizus > Pachyrhizus erosus. Next base: position 7,234 of record JAMLFT010001475.1, read on the forward strand.
TCTATAACACAAAAAATAAAAAAATTATAATGAGCAAAATTAATATAATAAAATATTTATATTTTTAAAAAAATATTTTTTAATAAGTACAAGATTTATATTATAACATTTATTTATTTTATTCACTCTCTTTTTCGCTCGTCCAAATACAAAAATAAATTAATTTTTTTTCATTTTTATCCATCTAAATAGCATATTTTTTCTACTTTATTTTTCCCTTATTGCTATTCTTCTTATTTTTCTTATCTTCATTTTGTTTTTAATTTAGACAATGCATAGAAATACATTTTTCTTGAGGAGTATGAGAGCATGAATGCAATGATATACCTCTGAAGGAGAAACTTAATAAGCCTAGAGGACACCAGAAAGAAAAAAGAACCATGGAAGAACCAAGGGTACCCTAGAAAAAATACAAGTAAGACGCGTCAATGGTAGTTCCCTGGTCAAAGATCTTGCAAAAACTACTAAACTCACACGGAGTTTCACAAAATCTCAAGGTAGATCTGTAAAGAAAAGTCACCGAAGAACAAGTCCAAACAGTGAAAGTTCCAACGTAATTATGTACACAGTGCATATTTAGATTACAGCAGAAAAAGTGCATTTATGACAATTTCTTTTTTATTATCAAAGAATCCAGATTTTTATTTTTATTTTTATTTATTAAATTTAAATTAAAACGTGTATATAATATTTTTTAACTTCAATCTAAATATATACATAAGCATATGTATTAATTAACCTTAAAGATGCATAGAAAGGCTAATTAGTTATGAGAAACTAGAATAATATGATGTGGTACTATTCTTTGAAATAAGAAGGTCAACCATGCAAAAATTATTAGATGATTAAAAAATTATTATAATTCTCACTAATAATATGATATATAATTGAATGTTATTAAAAAAATTAAATATATATAAGACACTTATTGGTTTAAATTCAGGACTAACTAAATATCTAAGTTAATCAGATTAACTTAAAACATTCATGTTAATTTCATAATTTTTAATTATTTTATTAAAAAAATTATAATTCCATTCCCCCATTAAAGATTTAAAAATAAAATAAATTTTTTTCATCAGGTATTATGTAAAATTTTTATTTAACTTGTTATGTTATGTATGTGTTTAAAATTCGTGTTGTATCTTATCATAATAATTATACTATTATTATTATTATTAATATTATTATTAGTATCACTCGCCAAAAGATTTAAAAAATAGCATAACGATTAAAAAAATTAAAATAGTAGTAGAAAGTAGTTCTGAAATAAATTATTATGTCAAAAATAAAAAAAAAATATTCAATACTTTTTGTTACAGAAAAAAAAAATTCAATACTTGATTATAATGTAATTAAGAGTAATCAATACTTGAGTGTTTTAGGCACCTGCGAGCACGACTTTTTTCTGTATTCATAAAAGAAAAAAAATAAAAGGAAAATGAGTGAATAAAAATTGGAGGAAAAGTTATATTTTTATTATTTGATTGAGAAAAAAATAAAGAGAAAGGAAAAATAATATAAGTTCTAAAAAATTTCCTCCTTAAGTAAAGAAAAATATAGACAAAACAATAAAAGTTTCTTGAAATTTGTAATATACTTTTTTTTAACTTTTCTCTCAATTGTTTTCTTCCTTTGAACAAAACATAAAAAATTGATCATAAGTTTTATTTTTTCCTAATATTTACTGGCATAAGAATAGTTTTATATATTTTGTAGTGTTTGAACTTGGCTATGACTAAACTTGAAGAATTTACACTTTGCTTAGATTGGTAAAATTAGGAGGATAGAAAAAAATAGAATGAAAATATTATTGTTTTACTATTTATTTTAAAAGAAAATGATAGTTTTTTTTACATGTAGAACACAGGAAAAAACCTTTTATTTGTTTTTCTTTTTTAAAAAACAACACATTTTTATATGAATTTAATTTAAATGCATAGTTAGTTTAATTATTGTTAATCGATCTCAAAATCACAATAAATGAAGAGTTTATTAAAATTTTTAATAATTATTTTAAAAATCATCTCAAAGAATATTTTTGATTAATTGACTTAAAAAAATATTTATATTCATGATACATATCAATTAAACTCTTTTTATAATATAATTTACTAAATAATAAATAAAATTATGTTAAAATTAATAAATTGATTTTAAATTAATTTTTTAATTAACATAACTGTTTGCATAATTATTTTTCTTTTTTTACTAATACTTTTACTTCTCTATTAATATTAGATTGGTCTTAGCAAAACTAAACTTACATTTCTTAATTAAAATCTAAAATTTAAATATTGTAATAAAACAATATAATTGAAAAAAGAAGCTTCATAAATATATAATTAATCAAATTTCAAGAGACATTAACTATCAATAAGATTAATAAATATTTCACTTTTAAAATATGATTTAAAAAATAAAAATATTAACAATACACTATCTAATTTTTTAACATTAATTAAAATTTATTTAAAATAGTAAGAGACATTCATTAAATAAAATATATGACATATAAAATTTTATAATTTTTTTATAAATTTTGATGAATAAAAAAAAAAGTGGGATGAAAAGAGTGCATTAAAAAATAAAATAAAACTTCTACTTGTCTAAACAAAGATGGGAACATTTCACATTTGAGAACTCACGTGTTACTTTCCATTCACCTTCTTAGTTGAAATACCTTTTTTAAGTTTATTTTAATTTTTAAGGTCCTTTTAAGACTGGAGCAGAGTTCCTTTCTAACCTTCAAGCCTTGGATGACGAAAGAGTGGTGGCCACGCGCAGCCCCATTGGTCATGGACAAATTAGAAGCCCTAGGAAAAGGAGCGTTTTAATAACGCGCTACGCCGAGAAGCAGATTACTGAAGGAAGCCATAAAAATACTTTAATGGCGAGTGGTTTCCTTATTCAACGACCGCGCCTGTGTAGTTCTGTAACGCACGTTAGGTGAGGACCAACGCGCTTAAATACTCCCTCCATTCATTCCCTTCCCAATGTGACCATTCTTTTCTCTTTTTCAGTTCTCTTCTCTTTGCAACTCTGCAACATTTTCCTTTCCTTTCCATTCTCAGAGCCTTTGCGTTAGTTTTTATTTACAATACAAACCTCTTGTTTTCAAGCGAGTACGGTACCATTCTCTACTCCCTCACGTGCACATTCTCTCTCTGTTTTCGTTGCTTATTTTTAGCAAATTACTTCAAATAGAAACTTCTGCTCAATTTTTACACCAAACACTTTTTATTTTATTTTAAAACCCTTTTTTTCTTTCCACTTTTAACTATTGTTTTGTTTTTCTCCTCGAAACTTAAAAACCACTTTTTTCTGCACACTTTATTTGTTTTGTTTGAATACCGTTTATCTGCATCTTGCATTGTGATCTGAGTCTCATGCTTTCGTTGTTCCCTTGAAACTCGTTTATCCAATCCAGGTTTTGCTTTTCAAGACTTGTATACCGTCAGATTAGAGATCTTTCCTTTCAGACTTGATGTTTGAATTCAAGACGAATAATTTAATAATTTCTAGAGACTATTACACTTAACAAACTTCAAGAGGTTGGTTAGAGTCCTGTATTATATATAGGTTTGAATCTTGGTTTGTTTCTTTGGAATAAGGTAAATGGTAGTATTTATGTAGACGAACTTGGAATCACAAGTTTTTCTTATCTTAAATCTACACACCTTCTCTTTTGAGATTAAAAAGGAGCGCGCTTAAGTAATAGGCATGATTCCCTATTTCCCTTGGTCACGTCAGGTTAGTTCTTGTTTGGATTTTAGTTGAAAAAACTCAAGTAATTTTTTTTAAAGCAACACATTTTTCCTTTTTTTAGCATGTTGGGAAACACCTTGGAAATAGAAGAATAATGTTTTTTAGGACATGAAAGTTATAACCATTAGTTTCTGAAAATCACATTCCAGATGTTTCGAAATCAAACACGCTATTCATTTCGTGTATTAGATGGAAATGGCAATTGTGCATTAAATTCTGTAAAAGTATCTTCCAACTTTATTCCAAACACGGCCTTACACGCACCAAAAAAGGCACCGGTGTTTTTGATTTCATATCGAACTTTAGGATTCCCGACAGGTGTATTCTTCACTGCGAACCATTAGGTGCTTTAACCTCGTGCCTCTTCTCTCTTATAGTCAAAATGAGATTCTGAGCTTTGACCGTCCGATTATTATTATTATTATTACTAATATTTTATGGAGATTGCGTAAATATGTTGAGATTCAATGGTTCGGTATTAGTTTTGACTAGTGAATCTTTCTTTCGTGTTGCTTTCGGTTTTGATGGTTATTATTCGATGTGTAATCGAACTTTTTTGACCTGGTTTTATTTATTTGCGAGAACGTTTCTTTTTTCTTTTATGAGTGCATCATTGTTTTATTTAGAGCGGTCGCTGCATGAATGATTGATTAATTCAGTTTTTGTCCTCAAGTGATTCTGGTTTGTCTGCCTTGTAACTGTTTAAATTTTAATTAAGTTGCTGTTATGTTGTCGTTTGCTTTCACGCACAGTTTTTTCGGCTTTTTGGTCTAATAATTGCTTCTTCTTGTTGGGATCGTGTTTTTGGTCTAATAATTGCTTTTTGTCATTGTAATCATGTATTGTTTAGCAGAAGATTTGACTTCTCGCAAGTGAAGGGTAAAGTAATAAAGTAAGTAATCTCAGTAATTGATGAGAAAAATCAGTTGTGGAATAAGCGACCGAGATTACTTACTTTATCCTTGAGTTACTCACTTTTGAGGAGTCAAATCCTTGAAGGCAAAGAATTAAACAAAATAAAGGATAAAAAGAGTCAAGTTGTGAAGTTGACATCAATCCATGCTTGATTTACCTCTCTTAAATTGTTGTTTTTTAGTGTTTCTTTTATTGAAAAAACAAGTCCAATTTGGTGTTATGTTCATTTTTATGTCATGATGGTTATTTGAGTCTGTAACAGGACCACCATGGTGAGTGAGAGTGACGATACCAAATTCTAACCATAAATTTATGAGAAATTTTATTCCTACAACTATTTTTGCCTGCCTTTTTGTTTTGTTTATTTGCCTTTGGTAGTTTATAGGGTGATGTTTTCATTTGTTTCAATTACTTGGTCATTTGATATTCAATGAATTCCAACTAATAAATCGCATGCTCATTATCTTTAGGAACTCAGCTGTTTGTAAACTGTTACCTCAAAAGCAGTGACAAGAAAAGAGTTGGGTGAAGTGGTGGAAGTGTAATAGACATTAGTTCAATTTGTTCTGTATACTCCTTAAAGACCATACATTGTTGCTGCACTCAAATTGTGTATAGACCTGGATCCAATGGACCTGAAGCCAAATCTTAATCCTGTCCTTACTGATGCCACACCCTTGACAAGGTCAAGGCTGGGTGTGCCTTCTGGTTTGTCACCTTACTCTCCTAAAGGGGCAACCTTTCCCCATGGTCCCATGCTGGCAATTCCAAGGAAGAAGACAGGGATTCTTGATGATGTTCGTTCTAGCGGTTGTTTGGATGCGATGAAATCATCTTCTCCTACTCACAATAAAGTATCTAAGGAAGTTAGTCATGGGATTGGATCACCTGATGCTGCTTACAGTACCTGGCTGGTATAACATACTTTCCTCTGTGATTTTTTGTGTTCAATAATTTTGGATGTTTTGTTTATGCAGTTTCATTTTGCAACCGTTTTTTTTTTAAAATTTCACAGCTGAAGTTTCCATCAGCACTTGCATCTTTTGATCAAATCACTAACTGTGCAAAACGGAAGAGAATAGCATTGTTTCTGGATTATGATGGGACTCTTTCACCTATTGTGGACAATCCTGACTGTGCTTTCATGTCAGACAATGTATGTAATACTCTCTTTTGCTTTAGTGTCCAGATTTTCAATTAGGTGTTTTGCTTCTCATGTTATTACTTTGCTGATCTGATCCTGAAACTTCTACAGATGCGTGCTGCTGTTAAAAAAGTGGCGGAATATTTTCCAACTGCAATAATTAGTGGAAGAAGCCGCGACAAGGTAGTTGGAGGATTTTATAAAACAAAACAATGTTCTTTCTTTTATTTTTGCTTGCACCTGCATATACCAAGTTTCCTTGTTGATCTTCAGTTTTGGCTTTTGATTTTAACCTTTGTTATATACCCTATTGGCTCAGGTATATGAATTTGTTGGAGTAAGTGAGCTGTATTATGCTGGTAGTCATGGCATGGACATTATTGGTCCTCCTAGACATTCTATGTCTGATAATCACCCCGATTGCATTAGGTCTGCTGACAAGCAGGTACTAGTTTCAAAGTTTCTGCCATATGTTTGTGAATATATGTCTGACTTCATATTGTCTTTCTAGAAGAACCTTTTAATGTGCCTCTATTTTGATATATAATATTTTGAAATTACAGGGTGTTGAAGTTAATTTGTTCCAACCTGCAGCTGAATTCCTGCCCATGATTAATGAGGCATGTATATTTGAAAAATACTATACAATGAAACACTTCTCAATCTTTTTTCTGCATTAGAATGTTGTATGCTGATCAACTAATGTTTGCACAGGTACTTGGGTTGCTCAAGGAGTGTACAAAAGATATTGAAGGAGCAATAGTTGAGAACAATAAATTTTGTGCGTCTGTACATTACCGCAATGTAGATGAAGAGGTATTAACTTCTTTTCTGATGCTTATTGTTTAGCATAAGAATAGGAAGTTTTTCTGCATAACATGACTCTCTCTTTTACCAACTTGCCAGAAGGCTTCTTGCTATGTGAAAGTTGGAAGAGGGTTGTTCTATGCAACTTTATCCTTGCATATGCAAAAAAGTTGTTTTGGAATTCTAACCCATGACCAATACTTTACCATTACCCAAAGGCTCGCCCTTGATTTCCTATTTTATTACGATTGTAAGTATTTATTTCCTCTTAATTTGTTTCATTTAATGTGCAGAGTTGGCAAATTGTGGCACAACGTGTATATGATGTTCTGAAGGAGTATCCGCGTCTGCGTTTAACTCATGGGCGGATGGTACTATTTCCAGACCCATATGTTATCTCATTTTTCAAGAGATATAACTGTTAAAAGTACTTTATAATAATCTATGTTTAATAATATTTAGGTTTTAGAGGTACGGCCAGTGATTGATTGGGACAAGGGAAAAGCTGTCACATTTTTACTTGAGTCACTTGGTTAGTTCATTGTTTTTATTTAATGGTTACTTTCTTTATAGATCTGAATTTTGTTATGCAGTAAATGACATAAGACATCTTTATTTAGGACTTGATAATAGTGATGACGTGCTTGCTATATATGTTGGAGATGATAGAACAGATGAAGATGCATTTAAGGTAATACATGTTATGATATCATGGCTCAAATTGCTTGTTTCTCAGTTTCTCTGTCCCTCTTTGTAGATTCTCTTAATTCTTATATCAAACGGACTGTTACAGGTTTTGAGCGAAGTTAATAAAGGTTGTGGCATCTTGGTTTCCTCAGTCCCAAAAGAAAGCAACGCAATTTACTCTCTGCGTGATCCCTCTGAGGTAATTCTCTTGATTTGAATTTAGTATGTATTTATCTAGGTATCTTTTTTGACTGAATCTGAATCTACATAGATGTACTCATCTAAGAAGATAAAGAACTCCCTACCCTTAATTTTTCTTGTGTTAACAACATACTATCTAATATAATTTTTTTTTTATACATTTTTATTATTAGTTAAAATTTATTAAAAATTACAAAATCATGAATTGAGTTTATTAAACAGGATCTACAAAATTTTGTAATTTCAAATAAATTTCAGCTACTGATAAAAAGTGTAATCAAGAGTACATGTTGTTAATACTTCAGTTTCTATTATTCACAAAACTTCAATATGCTAAAACAATGAGGTAGTATGTGAATCATTTGGCCTATTTGCTTATTAATATTGATGTTGTTTTTGGATGTCATAATTCGACCAATGTTGTATCTGCAGGTAATGGAATTTCTGAAATTACTTGCTGTATGGAAATCAAGCATTCAAGCTCGCTGAAAAGCTTTACTTAGTATATAGAGGATAACGTACTCCGCTATGCTATATATTAGAGACAGTCTTTTGTTTCAATTTTGGGTTTGTTGGACGACTTTCCAAGAGGTCTGCTGGAACATATTTGAGCTCAGAAGACCTCTGACGACAGCAACAACATTGTCATTACCTAGTTGTTTTGCTCAAAGCTTGTGTGGTAGCTGTAAATTCCTGGCTGAGAATTATATATATTGGAAAGATTAAGGAAAATATGCTCAGAGGGTTTTTTTTGTTCCCCCATTAGAATTATTGTATTTGTTTCATATTCTTTCTTCAGTTTTGGTTACTGCCCCTAACCAGCTCATTGGGGATTAAATATGATTTCTTTTGTTCTTTTGAGAGAATTATCATATGTCAATTTTTTCAATTTTAGAATTGTAGATTGGATATCATTATTTGTATTACCTATTTATATCAGTCTGATTATTACACTTCCTCACTCTTTATATACTTCGTCTTCAAATTATTCTAGAAAGCTTAAATTGTATTATCCTCCAAATATACATATAGTTAATAATTAAAGGGTATTTTAATAATTCGAAAAAATTTAGTTAACAACGTAATAGTGAATTTTATTTAAGAGAGGTTTTCTTAAAATAATGTTTCTATGGTTGAAGAATAAAATTTTTATTTTAATTAAGATTTTTTTTTTGTTATTCTTAGATTGTGGGTTTACTTATACAATAATTCAAGCTTATTTTAGTGGTTGGATTATTCTTTGATGTTCACATACTAGTTTGTGTATAAGTTATGAGACTGATTACATATAATTTGTTTCATTATTTATGATGACTTGATGTTGATGTGGATTTAAAATTAAAGGTCATATATATTGTGGTATTTGTTTTTCTTTTTTACAACCTAATCAAAGTTTAAGAGTCACGAGGGTATCTCAACTATTAGTGTTTGTGGTGGTCACTTAATAAGTAGTATTACTCATTTATGTTTTCTTATTTTTTATTTAATTAATTGGACTTGTTCTCGTCTTTTAGGTCAACTTATTTGTTTTTGAGTGTGAATAACTTATGTTCCAATCATAATCCAACTTTATCATAAATTCTTGATTCTAAGTTTCAAAATGAACAAATTGTAACATCCTACAAAAAAGAAAAATATATTTAATAATTAAATAATATTATAATAATTAAGAAAAATTTAGTTAATAGTATAATATTGGGTTATATTCAAAAGAGAAATAAACTTTATAGCCTAAGAATGGAAGTTTTGTTTTTAATTAAGGATGCCTTTACCATACATAGGGTATGAGTTTTCTTAGACTATAATTCAAGCCTATTTTAGTGATTGTGGTACTCTTTGATGCTTGCCTACTAAATGGAGCTAGAATTATATGCTTAATTTTTCATGATGACTTAATGTTGTTTTAATGTGGATATGATATTAAAGGTCATATGCATTATGTTAATTTTATTTTTCTTTATAGACTAATCAATGTTTAAGAGTCACAAGTATACCTTAACTATCAATGTTGTGGTGGTCACTTCTTAATAAATAGTTTTGGCCATTTATGCTCTCTTACTTTTTATATAATCAATTTGGCTCTTTCTCCTTTTTGTTTAGGGTGTTATTCTTTTTTTTTTTTGGGACTTATCTTTTTTTAGTTAGCTTGCATCTAATTGTATGTCTTGAAGTGTGTACAATTTGTGCTCTAGTTATGCCCCCACTTTAGTACACACATCTTTGTTCTAAGCTTTAGAATGCTCAAACTATAACATAAAAAATTTAATAATCCAAGGGTATTTTAATAGTTAAGGAGAATTTAGTTAATAATGTAATATTGGGTTTTATTTAAAAGAGATATAGAATTTTAAAAAATAGGCCTCTACAGTCTAAGAATAAATGTTTTATTTCAATTAATGATGCTTTCATCACTAATATAGTGTGGATTTATTTATACAATAATTCTAACCTATTTTAGTAATAGTGGTACTCTTTAATGCTTGCATATTAGTTTATGTACAAGTAATAAAAGTTGAATTAAGATTACATATAATTTGCTTCATTTTTCATGATGGGTTGATGTTGTTTTAGTGTGGATTTGATATTAAAGATGACATGCATTGTGATATTTTTACTTTTGTCTATAACCTAATCAAAGTTTATAAGTCAGAAGTGTATCTTATATTGTACTAGCCACTTAATAAGTAGTTTTTCTCACTTATACTTTTTTTTTATGTAATTAATTAGACCTTTTTTCTTCATTTTGTAGGGCACCATTGGTTTTGGAGGGGGCTTATCTTCTTAGACAACTTTTATCTAATTGTATAGGTCTTCAAGTGGGCACAACTTGTGCTCCAGTCATGGCCCCTGCTTTAGCACAAATAGCCTTATTTTGAGTTTCAAAATGCTTAAATTATAACATCTTGCAAAAAGATAGATTTAATAAAAATGGGTATTTTAATAATTAAGAAAAATTTACTTAATAATGTAATAGTGGCCTTTATTTAAAAGAGAGATGGACTTTTAAACCAATAGGCCTCTATAGGCCAATAAGGGATTTGGGTTTATAAATCTCGAGCCCTACACATACCCCTATATCACACTTATCTAAGGAAAGAAATATGTGAAAAAAAGGAAAAATGATGAAAGAGGAAAAAGAGAAGAGAAAACTTAGGCACCCCTTAGTGGATATTGATTATCTCTCAATAAATATAGTCCTATGCATATTCCTATTTCCTCATTAATTGTATTGTTTGCTCTGTATGATTTTCTTTTCATGTAACCTAATTCCTTATTTTCTTGTTGATTTTCTTATTTCTTGGTATGTTATTTGAGTATGCCATGTAAGAATTAGAAGAGGGATTTGATTTTCTTGTATGACTAAGGGATCTAAGCTTTTTGATATTTAGGAATATGGTTATTTTTCCTTCTTTTTTGTGTGCATATACATAACCCATAATTAGGGTTGGTTAAGGTTTGAAATGAATGTTTGATTATTAGGTTTAAAGGGGGCATTCAAATGTTTAAGAATTAGAAAAAGGTAGTGTATGTTTATACATGTTGATGTGTGCATGTGTGTGAAAGTATGTACATTTACCTGCGTGTATATATGTGTTTCATTTAAGATTTCTATTATTATGTGAACCTGATAAATAAAAAATTTAAAAATATAGTTTACCAAAAGAATTACACTTGACTGTCATGTCAAACTTCTTAATGATGTAACAAATTAATGAACTGACAATATTGTTGTTACATTATCAATTAACACTATTATTTGACAATAGGGAATAAAATTAAAAATTTTAAATCTTTAAAGGACTAAAAAAAATAAAACATCATAAGTTATAGGATCAAAAAGTTATTTAAGCCAAACAATAATTATGAAAACATACACCATGGGTGACAATCCTTGTAGTGCAATTAAGAATTTCCTTATATATTCCATTTTAGTGCTTCATTAATAATTAGACAATTTGGTCAAAAATATAATTGAGTGATAGTTTTAATTGGATAGGGTGGAGCTTGAAACATGGGGGGTTATATCTTATTGTATCTTTCGTGTTTATTTTTTAGTTTTATGTGACATTAGTGGAACATTAGATAAAAGATTATAACACTCTTATAGATGAAGATTTAAATTTACTATATAGACATGTATAAGAAGTAGTAAGTATTTAATGCATCGCTTTTGAGAATTCGACAAATGTACTAGATCATAAATTAATAAAGTGTGAGTAAGAGTATCGTCTTCATAGGAATTTGTTTAACACTTAGGTAATCATAAGAATGCAAGTAGATTACAAAAATAAGTTTAAGAATTGAAATGCAAATGATGTAAAAATTTAAATTATAGTGAAATAAAGAATTATGTTTTTATTAAACATGTAGTATGCGAAAGGTAGTTGTCATGTATGAATGAAATCACTAGGATTTAACTTCATCAAACTATATTCTCATGAAATTATAAACAATTGTATTCAATTAAAATTTTAATTTCACCATCCAACAAGAATAATTTGGCCTTAACCCATTAAGCAAAAGAACCCATGTCCATTAACTCTACCACCAATTTCTTGATTTGCGTGGTCAAGTGATCAACATTAAAATTAGGGTTTAATGGTAACCAATCATTTTTACGTTATCCTTAGGTATAACAATTATTGTTTCATTTCAGTTCGCAGTTTAGTCGAATTTTTCAATTACAACTAAACATATATAATCATGTAATTAGATTATCAAACTAAAAACAAGTAGTAAGCATAGAAGGAAACAAAAATAATCAATTTATTGAATAACAAAGAGTAATTACATAAAATTGGAAAAATATTACGTTCAACTTCAATAAAGGATGAACTTAGCTATTAATAGCTAAGGGAAAAGAAGACTTCCATGAAGAAGTAGTTGGAAAAGAATTCACAAGAATGGAAGCCACCGCCACTCTCACAAACCTAAACTTTCTAGTTAAAGGCTAGGAATCCTTTCTATACGCTTTAGGCTTTCTTGCAAGTTTGATGTAGGGGCTCACTCTTAAGCAAGGGTAGACACAAATGAAATTTTCTAAAGTAATCATGCTTAAGTGAGCTTAAGTGGCTTCACTTAAGCGATCATAAAAATGAATTAGACTTTTCAACAAAGTCGCGCTTAAGCGACATCGCTTAAGCAAACATATAGCTAAATCTCTATTTTTAGCAAGGTCTCACTTAAGCAAGCCTAAATGACCTCGCTTAAGTGAAATTCAACAGACTTCTAGTTTTTTGGTCTCCTCTTGATTGATTCTTCAGGAATCTTCCTTAAAACATAAAAAACAAAGGGAATCACATGCAAAAAATAAAGAAAACTCAAATGTTATTCTAAGGATTCTATTTTTTATTAACAACAAGTACAAATATGATCTAACAACATAAGATATATTGAATAGTTACATTTAAATACTATAAATTTGTACAAATAAATGACAATTATTAATCACATATTTGTAAAATTAAGTTAAAAGATAAAAAGAAATTAATGTCAAATATATTTAGGAAAAATTAGTTTAATTAATAAATGAATGTTTTGAAAGTAATAACAAAATAATCAAAAGGTAGGTGTTTATAACTTATAATTTAGGAAAATTTTAAAATTAGTTTATTTTGTTACCATGATATTGGTGCTGAGTATTTATCAATTTTTTTAATAACTAATTTATATTAAAAAATTTGATTGACCACCTTTAAAGGATGTTTAATATAGAAAAAAAAAATTCATACCAAAAAATGATTCCTAAAGATCATGATTTATAAAGATGAGAAAAACCTGTTAGGTTGATAATAAATATACCCAATAACAATTATATAAATTTCTTGAAAATCAAAACGTAAAATGATATTTTTACTATAAATTTTAATTATTTATCACATTATATTATCTAATAAAAAGAATATGATGTTTTTACTACAATAAAACTTTTTTTAAAATAAGAAAGTTAGATTCTCATCTCATGAGAATAATTTTGTGAAAAAACATAACTAAAAACATTCTCAAATATATTCTTTTCTAAAAATATTATTTTTTTAAAATAGATGTCAAACGTAGAAAACCAAGATTTTCAATTTAAGATTTTCAAACTAAAACTTCTATCATAATAAATTTTCTCTTACTAGGATTTCCTTTCCAACCAATGAATGTTTTCCAAATATTTTATCATATATAATGTTACTTAGAAAAAAATTAAATATTAATAAAAGAAATTAAGGAAACTAAAACTATTTTCACTAATTAATTAGAAAGGAAAATTTTGATTTGATTTAAGGTAGGTATCTTCATGGGTATCTTATTTTATGAATCATTATCATAATTTTTCTTTTCATCGGAGCAAGTCAACATGTCATCGAAGTTTTTTTGAAATAAGCTCTATATCTTCTATAGGACTGAGTTGCTTATAAATAAAAAATCATTTTGTTGTATCAAATTGGAAGGGGGCTATGTTACGAAAAAAATAAATTAATATATTAATTTAAACTAAAATTAGATGCAAATGAAAAATTATAAAAGTATAAGTTGTTTAATTTTTTTTTTATCATAGGAACAAATTTATGTATAAATTGTTTAAGTATGATATGATATTACGAAGGTCACTTAAATTATTTTAATATAAAAAATATTTAAAGTGAATATCTTAAACTAATAGCATTAAAAATGTCTTTTAAGCGTCGTAAAATAAATAATAATAATAATAATAAAAATACTAGAATGAGAACATGTATAGAGATTTTATTTTAAAAAGTAAAGATGCAAATTTATTATAAGGTTACTTCGTAGCAGCTGGATCCCATATAAACAAATCATAGGTGGGAAATTTGTTAAGTTTTCCCACGCTAGAAACAACCCTCTTTCTTACTAAATGTACTTACAGTCTTGTCCCCTCTTCCAATCTTATTGGAACAACCATTCTAATCCAACTTCCTCGTGCCCCATTATTTGCTCTACCCCTTTCTCTATATCTACCATTTTCCCTCTCCATATAAACCCTTTTCATTTTAATCACAAACCCTAAAGTCCTCTACCAATTCACCATAGCTTAGCCACAACATGGAGACCAATTCTTCTCACACTACAATCCCTCATCTTGTTCATCATCCTCTTCATACCCCTTTGCTCAACCACCCATCAAGAGTTAACAATAGCCATAGACCATCAAAGGGCATCTTTTTGATAATTTGTTCCATTGTTTTTCTAATATCATTGGTTGCATTGATCATGATTGAGGGCCAAAACTACTTGGAAAAGTTGGAGCATAGCAACACTGAAATTACCCCTTTTTCTAACATCTTCTCAAGGCCAGAATTGCCTAGAGGGGTGGCTCAAGGGGTTTCACCCAAGTCCAACCTACCCCTTTTCCACAAAGTTTCATATAATTGGACCAACGCCATGTTTTCTTGGCAAAGAACAGCTTTTCATTTTCAACCACAAAAAAATTGGATGAATGGTAAGTCTGTATTTATTTTTTGCACGTGTCAAAATTACATTTTATATTTTCTAGTTGCTTGCATGGAATGGTAGGTGAGATTTTGCTCCATCATTAACTTTTCCAATCACACTTTTTTCCAATTTTGTTTTTTCTTTTCTTCCTTTGGTTTTTTTAATGTTGTTGTTAATTAAGAGGCTAATCAACAATGTCTCGTTGACCCTCTGTTGTTCTTGTTTCCTGCTGAATGCTGATGATGTCTCGTTGAATTGAATTGGCTTCAGATCCTGACGGTACGTTTTTCTTCTTTTTCTTTTTTGTCATTTTTATTTTCTGTTTATCTTTCTTTTATTCTCTAACTTAACTTTATTATTTATCAAAATATAAAAATGTAATATTTGATGTTTGAATTTCACTTTTCTAAAGTAACTGAAGTAAATAATTAGTTGTTAATAAAAAAATATCAAAAAGTTATATTTTAACATATTCATAATTTATTATACATGGATACTAAATTGGACTTTTTTTTTTATGATTATTTACTTTATTATCTAAAATGAGTTACTTTAGATAAGCCGAATCCTGTTATATTGTTTTAAACATTAGTACACTATTTTAAAGAGAGTATAAATACTAATTTAGGCTAAATGAAAATCTGAATTATTAATATATAAAGCAGATAATTCCATTATTCTCTTCAATATAGAAATCGTGTAGATCCACTTTCTCATATTCAGAGTTACCAGATAACCCAATAAAGGGAAAACAATTATTAAAAAAGAAAAAGATTTATCCTCTTAATGAAAATAAATTCAATTATATATTTTCATAATAACAGTGACTCTTTCTTAAAAGACAAACTAAATAAATTTATTTGAATTGATAGATAACTGTTCATTCGTGGCATGCTGAGATCCAGAATTATAAACTTAACATTCTTATCCAGGGTGGGAAGATTCTGACCTCAGGATTTGGTTCACCTTATTAATATGAAATAAATGCTCCTAACTTTTCTTCTTCAATTCATTGTTCTTATTATTCCTATTTATATATCAATAAAATCCGGCAAATATGACAAATAGCTATTTCCTTAAGAATGTTAATTAGAACTTGATTTTTAATTGTATGAATGAAAATTGTTTTATAAAGAAATAAAATTTATTTCCATAATCTCTGTATTATAAAAGAATGTCATTAACAAAGAGAAAGTTTATAGAAAGTAAAACACAAAAAAATAAAATAAAAATTGATATGTATGTATGTGTATGATAGTAATCACAATATGATTATTCCATAAGGAGGTCTTATCGTACCTACCTAATGAGTGCGAAAACAAATAATATGAATCAAAGAAATATTTATTGACTAATGCGAGGTTACATAAATAGTTAAAGATTTTAAGCAAAACTCTTTGACTTTTTGAAAATCTTATATGTTTATTCTCTTATTATTTTTTACCAAACAAAAAAGATGCTGTCATGACGAAAATGTTAGCAATTATATTTTCATTTGTGTAAATATAAAGTTTTCTTTCTTTATATACTTTGTATACTTTTCTTTCTATATACATGTATGTTCAAAGCCAAAAAATTTTCTACAAATTAAAAACAGTATATTTACTCAAAAGTTTTTTCGTCCTAACTACTTTAATTATATCCAATGCCTTGAATTTCATAAAGAAACAGATCTAAAATTAATGGGGACTAGTACTATTTTGTTATGCGAAAATGTTGATGAAATTCAATATCTCTGACTATTATTTTTCGCTAAATTTTATTTAACGGATAAATATTTAATTATATTTGAATTAATTTATTTAGTTTTTTTAAAAAATATGAACATAATATTATAAGAAAATAATTGCCTAAAATGTTTCTTCTAATACAAATTGACTTTAATTTAATATATTAAGTAGTTTTTATGACATGAAATTTTTAAATGGTTCTTAATATTTTATATAATATGTTACTAATTTCATAACATTATTTTAAGTTTTTAAATTTTTTTGCAAAATTGTATTCATATATATAATTAAAAAGCTAAAAAATATTATTGTTTGCATAAGAATATAACCTTTATACAAACATTAAATAATTAATTTTTGAAGTATCCCTTAAACTAATATTCTTTTAATATAGTAATAAAATTATTAAATAGCTGTAGAGTGAGTAGTTACAACTACAAGAATCACGCGGGCAAAGTAAAAAGCAAAATATATTTTTTCTTTTTTAAAAAAAGAAAAAAAAACAATACTACCATGACATTATTTTATTATATTTTATATTATGAGTTTAACTTTAATATATTGTTAATATAAAGATTTTTATACCATTAATTAATCACAAATTACTCTAAATATAATTTTTAATTGAAGTAACTATTACAATATTAAAAAAATTAAATTTTATAACAATTTATGAGTAGAGGATAAAATAAAAAACATTTATATTATCACTATATTCTAATTAAAATTTTATAATCATTTGTATTAAAGTTGAACAAAATTATTTTTAATGTATTAAACGTAACTTAAATATGTATTCAAATAAATCTTAATTATAAATTTACTTTGAAATATTTATTATTCAATAAAAATTGTGAAAGTTAAGATTTTAAGTTCAACAAAAACATAAATTTATATAAATTTTCACTGAATGAGATGACAGATAGTTAATATTTAGTATTTCAGATTAAAAATTTGAAAACGATGTCATGCGGTGATAGTGGATCATTGGGTCCGCTATGTACGGGATTCGTAAATATTCCTTTGCCCAGCCCTTTTTTTCTCATGGTATTCCTCATCCTTATACATTTTATTTTATTTAAATATCAATTTAATTTCTAAAAAATAATATTTTTTTATTAATTATTAATTTTTTATTTTTATTTTAAAAATTATTATTTTTTAATTTTAGTTTTACTATTATATAATAATATAAAATAATATATTATAATAATGATTTTAATTATTTAATAATTTATTATATTATTAAAGAATTGGATAAAATAATTATATGTATATTTTTTTAATTAATTATGATTTTAAAATAATTAATGATATTAAAATTATGCATAACTATTTCGTCAAATTCTTTATGACATAATAAATAGTTCAATAATCAAAATTATTATTACAATATTATTTAATAAAAATAAAGATTAAAATTAAAATATTACTTAATAATAAAGATTAAAATAAAATTAAAAAATCAAAATAGAAAATTCTAAAAAATTAAAAGTATATTATTTTTTTAAATCAAATTAATATTTAAATTTTTAACTTTTATAAATACCTTTTATGAAAACTAATTTTTATAACATCATTTTAAATAAGTATGAAGCAACAGTGCTAAATGTATTGGGAGATTTACAAAAACTAGTTTCTATTATAAACAAAAGAGAAACTAGTTTTTGTAAGTGGTGGCAGGAACAAAGGTGACGTAAGAGAAAGAAGGGTGAAGGTTAAGGTGGGATGATTCAAGTGTTTCAAAATGTCAAAAAAATAATTTGGGTGTGAAAAATAATAAATGAGTGTAAATAGTAATTCTCATTTTCTTTTTAGAATCAACGTTGTCTTTGACCGACAAGTTATCAGCCAAACTTCAATTCAAAATTATGGATAGAATAGTCTTAAAGAATATTAGTCAGTTAAATTAATAAAAATAGGATAAATGTTAGATGCAGTTATTTGTATGGTTTTATAATTAAAATTAAAATTTTATTTTAGTTATTCCCACAATAAAATATTACATTAAAATTAACGTAGTTATTAAAGTGGAAAAGTTAAGAAATAATATTAAAAACACCTTAATTAGTATGTGACTATTATTCAGCCCAACTTCAATTCAAAATAATGGGTTGAATAGTCTTAAGGAATATCAGTTAGTTAAATAAATAAAAATAAGATAACTTTTAGTTGCAGCTATTTAACTATTTTTAGTATAATGGTTTTATAATTAAAATTAAAATTTTATTTTAGAAGTTCACATAATAAAATATTACATTAAAAATTAACGTAGTTTATTAATGTGAAAAGGTTGAAAAATAATACTAAAAACATCTTAATAAGTATTTGACTAGTATTTTTTAATTCTTTATATATGATATTTTTAATTTAACTAAACGTTGATTGTATTCTTTTGGGAAGATGGATATGCCACATTAGAATAGTTCTATTTAATCTTAAATAAATAATATATACAGGGACAGTGTAAAGAACTTTTTATATTGATATCTAATAACAAAATATTATTTACGGTAACTGTAAACATTACATTAAAACCAAGCACTGCATGAATTTACCACATTAGAAAAATTAATACTATTTAAACTTGAATAAATAACATATGCACGTACAATGTTAAGATTTTTTATATTGTTATTTAATAAGAAAATGTTATATATAATAAGCGTATTAATTTTTATAATAACTATGTTAAAAATCGTATTAATTGATTAATCGTGTAAAAGCATATCCATTAAAACTCTTTAATCTTAATTTAACAAAGCCAAAATTTGAAGCACCTTTTTATTGTATTTCTCATTATTTTAATCTATGTTGATTGAGCAGTTTGGCATAGTTCTTTGGGCTAAAGTTCCATGATGGAATGATTGAAATTGTTTTCAAAATTATAACTATCTGAAATAGCAAACATGAAAATAGGGATAGTTCCTTTGTGTATCTAATGAAAAGGGTTAAAAGTAAAAAAGATGAAAGCTAAAAACAAATGACATTAAGTTGGGATTGTAACATATGTTTGAAGGTCCATTGTTTCACATGGGGTGGTACCATCTATTCTACCAATATAATCCTGATTCAGCTGTGTGGGGCATCATCAAATGGGGTCATGCTGTATCAAGGGACATGATTCATTGGCTCTACCTTCCCATTGCCATGGAACCTGACACGTGGTATGATATCAACGGTGTTTGGACTGGATCTGCAACACTTCTGCCAGATGGTAGAATCATAATGCTTTACACAGGTGATACCTATGACTTTGTGCAAGTGCAAAACCTTGCATACCCTGCCAATTTATCTGATCCCCTTCTCCTTGATTGGGTCAAGTATCCGGGTAACCCGATCCTAGTACCCCCACCCGGTATCGGCCCAAAGGATTTCCGTGACCCTACCACTGGTTGGATCGGGCCAGACGGAAAATGGAGGGTCACAGTTGGGTCAAAGAAAGGAAAAACAGGAATTTCAATAGTTTACACAACCACAGATTTCATCAACTTTGAGCCCCACGATCAATACTTGCATGCAGTTCCGGGTACGGGTATGTGGGAATGTGTGGACTTTTACCCAGTTTTAATAAACGGGTCCAAGGGTTTGAATACATCAGTTAATGGGCCTAATGTAAAGCATGTGTTAAAGGCCAGTATGGATGACACAAGGGTGGATCATTATGCACTTGGGACCTATTTTGTTGAAAATGATACATGGGTGCCCGATAACCCACTTGAGGATGTGGGTCTTGGGTTGCTTTTGGACTATGGGAGATACTATGCTTCAAAGACTTTTTATGATCAAGAAAAAGAGAGGAGGATCCTATGGGGTTGGATTAATGAAACAGATGCAGAAAGTGATGACTTGAGAAAGGGTTGGGCTTCTCTTCAGGTGTGGTTTTTTTTTTTTTTAAGTTTAATTGAATGTGTTGTTTCTTCAATTTGAATTATGTGATATTAATTTAGTAACTTTCGTATTGAGCCACTTATATCTTTTTACTTCTTAAATCAAGTAAATCTGGTAATTTTAGTCATTTTATCCTTCTTATAAAATCCTTTCTCTCTACTTTAAATCTTCACAAATTGAATTAGTTTAAAACATTTTAAACATTCTTGCATTGAAAACTCACCAACCAAAATAGTTAAGAAATTTCATATTTTACCTTTTTTATTTTCAGTATACAATAAATGCATATTATTTTCTTTTTCATGTTGAATTTCTAGTTAATTTATAAATTAATTAAAAATTAATTAAAAGGTAATAATATAATTGATAAAAAATTAATTAATGTTATCTTGAACTTTTAAAAACAACAAATAAATAAAAACAAATTTTTTTCAAAAATTTGACACTTGAATAAGAAGGAGTCTATTCATATCATATTCTCTCAAATTTGTTCAAAAGTTTCACTAAATTTTTAGAATTATTATATATCTCAAATCCATCATAAAATTAAAAATCTAAATATTTGAATAGAAAGTGAACATGTGAGAATTTTGGATATAAGAAAATTGATGAAAGGATTAAATTTGTTTAATTTTAAAAATAGGGATCTATTAGTTTAAAGAAAACTTATAGAACGAAAATTGCATATAGTTCAAACTAAAGAGATAAAAAAAAAGTGCAATTAAAGTATTTTATTTTAATAGAAAAGTAAACTATGCTTAAAATTATTCATTTTAATTTTTTCTTGAACAATTTTTTTTGTTATAGATTTCTATACAAGTGAATAATAATATATTAAAGAGGAATGTCATTTCATTGTTAGATAAAAATCAATATAATTTCATCAAATCTTGAAAAGATCAATGTAATTTAACCTTTTTAATATATATTACACACTGAATTTTAGGTGATGCAAACTAGCGTGATTAATGTACAGAAGATTGTGCAAAACACTAATTTGACATTGCGTGTATCTGTCAAGTCTAAAAATTCATATGGAAAAATGTTTGTTATAGAAAGGTTTGCTATTTTTCCATGTGTGAGCTTATTAATTTATGAATTTATGTGAATTTAAAGCTTGCCTACATTTTTTGTTCTATTAGACAATTCCAAGAACAGTGTTGTTTGACAACAAGACTGGGACTAATTTGCTTCTGTGGCCAGTAGAGGAAGTAGAAAGCTTAAGATTAAGCAATGATGAATTTGAAGGAGTGGTGGTTAAGCCTGGCTCCATTGTGCCACTGAACATCAGCTTAGCAACACAGGTTTCTCTATGGAATTATATAAGATTCTCATATATATTTATTGTATTGTCACTCACAATAATTGTACTAATCAACAACATTTTGTAAATTCCCCAAAAAAAACTCACAGTTGGACATATTTGCTGAATTTGAGATTGAATCATTGGCATCGAAAAGGATTGACAAGAACAATCTGGGTTGTGGAAAAGGTGCCACAGAAAGAAGTGCTTTTGGACCATTTGGTCTTCTAGCTATTGCGGATAACACACTTTCAGAACAAACCCCAATTTATTTTCGCCTTTCTAATACTACCTTTGGTAGTTCAACCACTTTCTTTTGTGTTGATCAAACAAGGTAGGAATTTGCATTTGCTAGTGCAAATTTTTCTCCTTATAAAGTAGAAATGTGATAATTAGTAATCAGTTATTGGATATGATGTAGATCATCCAAGGCTCCTGATGTTGCAAAGCCAATTTATGGAAGCAAAGTTCCAGTCCTTAGTGATGAAAAATTATCAATGAGGGTATTGGTAAGTGTGAATACTTTACTTCTTGCTCACTTAATTTTAGGGTTACCTTACTTATTTTAGCTTGTATTTTTTTTTCTCACTAAATTTAATTTCTACAATAAGGAATGCATACTCAACACTCGCCTAGTCAAGAGGGTGAAACTAAGTTTGCTTGGTTTCAATTAATATGTAGGTTTTTGTGACAATTTATTTTCCAATGTGATTAGGTTGACCATTCAATTATTGAGAGCTTTGCTCAAGGAGGGAGGACTGTGATCACAAGTAGAGTTTACCCAACAGAAGCAATATATGGAGATGTAAGATTATTTCTATTCAACAATGCAATTGGCATAAACATTAGGGCCTCCCTAAAGATTTGGCAATTGAACTCTGCCTTTATACACCCATTTCCCTTTGATCAAAGTCAATGAAGAATCCTTAAATTATACATTGTACTTTTGCATCCTACACAGGTATATTCTTTCTTCTTCTTCTTATTATTATTATTGTTATTATTATTATTATTATTTAATTCATGTATTGCCATGCCATATATAAAGCAACAAGCATTGATAAAGTTGATGAGTTTTGGTTGAATTATCCTTCACCTTGTTGGTGTCCGTTTGGTGATTCATTTAAAGTGTTGAGATTAGCTGGAGCAAATGATGTCCTCCCCTACAAACAATAAATTCTCTTAATTCATAATATTGGATATGTAATTAATCAACGATGCTGTCTATTGTTTTTTTCCTTCTAATCTATATATATTTATTATAGTCAACTGTCAGGTTTTGTTTCATTTGAGTTATTTCGTAGAACAAGCATCATTTTACATAATTAGAGTTAATCTTGATATTTTACAGATCTAAGATAAAATAAATAAATAAACATGTTCTTTATGCAGAAAAATTCTAAATTATAAACATATATGTTATATAAAATACATATATAATTTCATTAAAAATTATACAATTTATTAC
>JAMLFT010001476.1:0-30588 GCA_026544285.1 Pachyrhizus erosus
ATATACGATAATATATATGTATTCAGTCTTTTTACATTTTATATTTTCTAGGTACATATGTATTTATTAGGTCACATTATTTACTTTGTATTTTTGTTAACAAAATTTGTTTTAAACATTAGACATCTATTTCTTGCTTTTACATTAACAAATAAAAATATTTAAATTTTTGTCAAATTTCGTCATATTTCTTTAAGTCTCAAACATTTCATGCAATTAAACAAAACAAAACTATTTTAAAATTCGATAAAAAATAGTATTCAACACATGATTTAAAAATTAAAATTTGAGAATTACAATTTAGTGGTATCAAAATCTTACATGTTTTACATACTAAAATTTAAGATGTTACATTCATCTCTAATAGCTCGAATAACTAAACAAACTTGATTCATTGAGTTGCCATCTTGAGCTTCAGAACTTCCTTTTATTGAATTAGAATGGAGCATTGAAAGCAAACCCATATACTCCTCTTGAGTGAAAGTGGGTGCTTCATGATCCCTTAGTGACCTAACATCATTTCTATTTTCAGTTTCATTAGTAAATACACGAAGATATGATTTTTTAAAATTGTAAAACTAAACGAAAAAATCATCCGAAACCATCTAAACGTAACCTTAATGATGCTATGTTGGTGCATTAATCATGAAACCAAAATAAATCTTTTTTTATATAAATTATATTGCTTTAGTAAATACACCTGACTTTTTTATTTCACCACTTACAACGGACTTTTTAAACACTATCCAATTACGCAGTAAACATGCTATGTTATGTTAATAAGAATAAACATTTCCCATTTAATTAAAATTTGCTTCCAAGTTTTACAAACTCCCAAAGCAATATGCTGGCCTTTTTTGAGAATTCCGTGTTGGGTTTTTAAATTTTCAAACAAATGGACATTAGTTTTTTAAAGTCTAAGAACATAGAATATACAAGTTCTTAATGGGAACTCGCATCTAGATCAATGTTCTACATTCATATAATCTTTAATCAAATGTACATGTGCACCATGATTTCTTGATAAAATAAACCTTCTGAAAATAATCTCGACAATGAAACAGCCATTGCTGGAAGACTTAACATAATCTAGCATGAATGTCCATGTCAACTAACCACAATGCTATATATTTTTCAGAAGCAAGTGCAAAACATTATCAAAGTCCACTGAAAAGCCCATTATTAGCAACTCAATAATGGGAAGATTGTTCATTTGTACTTGAATCAAAATGTGTTCCAACATTTGAAAGAAACCACATGAACTGACATTTTACCATAAATGCTTGATGCTAGCAAGCTGCACTGGAAAACATCATTTTAAGCATGTTGTATGGGGAAGGGAGTCTATTTTAGAATAGAACAGATCTTTTTGTATTTGCAAGCTAATGAACAACAATTTGCACATTTACAGATGTTGACACAACACAGCTGCAGCAACTAATTCTAACAAAAATGCTGCAGACATTACTTCCTAAACTTCATCATCATCAATCAATATGCACACGTGTGCATGAAGACGATTGACATCATTCAGCTGTATAAAACTGGCAATACAAAATTTGAGGTAGAAATTGTCAATGATTATCAACTAGTTATGCATACAGGTTGGAAGTGCCAAAATTCCTATGTTTACCATCAGCTGTATTGGTCAGCTGGAAGCCTCGACTAGAAAGCTGGTTGATCAGCAAAGATTCTAATTGGCATGCCAAGCTTTTTCCCGGGACAAGGAAATAAATAAATGATGCATCATGCATTCCTTCCTTCGATCGATGTGCTCGGACACGGCCCTCAAGATCATCAGTCTATCAACAGTTCAACCCAACAAGAGGTCAATCAATTGACAAACACTCACAAACAAAGGACAGTAAAAAATCATCATAGCGTACAGGTACCTATTAATGTGGGTCCCATTTTTATTTGTTCACCTGTCTTTTCAAATGATCTTTCAGGTGAGATACTTATGTGAGAGAACTCAGATCTAATCCTAACCAGTAAAAATATGAGGGTAATTCATTCACACAGGAATTACCTAGAGCTATCTATTAAATACTGTTTTTGCCTAAAAACCGTTACTATTAGCCATTAGGAATCCCGACTTCTGTTATCTACCAAATAAATTGGCTAAGAGAAGTATTCAGAACATAAATTTGATAAAATTGGAATCAAAATGAGTTGGCATTATTATTGATTCAGAGATGAATTAGGGATCTCTACCTGTGTCTTATTCAACAACCAACTTTAAATATAGGTAAATTTTGCCTACGTTGTGCCATGTTTTTTTTTTCCTTGCTTTGCACTATCACTCCAAGATAAAGGAAGAAATAAAATACATAAAGTAAAAGATTAATTCAAATTATGAAAGCATACTAAAAGTTGAGATTTACCTCTCCTACATAGAGTTTGTTATCTGGTCTGAACATCACATAGACACTTGAAGAACCTATAACCGATGGAGGTGGCTGCTCCCTTGTCCTGATTAGCAGACATTTTATCTCAGTAAGCTCCAATGCAATCTTTTTGCTTTTCTGTTCCATATGGTCCTGGCATATCACAGTGACAGCACTCTCAACTTCCTCACGTAAAACTTCCATTTGATTATCTCCTGATAAGAACCTTTTTGAAGGAAGATGGGTTCCATTCAAATTATTGACATTGATATAAGTAGAAAACTCTTTTTCATTTGGGAAATTTTCTGCACAAAGAAGTTTCTTAGCATAAACTGACTGATAAAGATAGTCAGCTCTTTTGATAATAAGCTCAGGAATTCCTTCCCTCTTGGCAGTTTCAAAAGCAAGACTTTCTTTACAGACTCCATCTGTCAGCTTCCATGTAGGCATTGTTTGTCCATTAATGGACGTTGTGCCCATTGCTTTGTGCACAGTGTTGTTTATGTTTAGAGGCAAAGTAAATATTCCGTGCAAGTGAGTGGATACAATCCCCAGACACTCAATTCTATCAAGAGTTTCAATGATACTACCAGCAATACAAGTACCTTTTGCAGTTTCTGTTCCTCGGCAAATTTCATCAACAAGTACAAGGCTCCTTTTAGTGGTTCCACCAATGATGGATCGAAGTTCAGACATTTCCACCTGAAACAGATATTAAGAAGGATGTAATATTCAAGGCGCTTAATAAAATTTAATTACATAAAGCAACTGACAACTACTTAATTTTATGGATAATTATGTTGACTCCCCTGGGGCATGCTAATTCCATAAAGTTATAAGCAACTAGTCTGATAGGTACCAGCAAAAAGAACATGATAGGTACCAGCGAAAAGAATGTGACAAGAAACAGAGAGACAAGGAAAGAAAAAATAATTTCTATTGCAGAAAAAAAACGACCATCTCTTGGAAGTCACAGAACAACTTTAAAATGTAAGATCCTAAGTTCTGTTGTAAGAATTAGCTGTTGCATACTTAATAAGCAGGTTACCCACTTGTGTAAATGATGGAATTAGTTTCGTTCAGGTTATGGCCACATTCTTTCCTTCTGTCTTAATTATGAGCACTCTCTGGTGTCGTGTTTGGTGTAATCAATATTATTATATAATATCTCACCATGGATGAACATAATAGAAAAACATGAACCAATAGCAAACCTGAAAGGAACTCTTTTTATCAGCTGGACTATCATATGACTTCATATGTAGTGTGATGAAGTCAAAATAAGGAATCAGGGCTGATTCGGCAGGGACCATGAGTCCACATATTCCAAGTAGTGCAGCGGCACAAATTGACCGCAGTAAACTTGATTTCCCACCACCATTAGGTCCTGTCAAAAGAAATAATGATTGCATATCAACATCATTACGCACAACACCTTCTGCTACATGGAACCAGTAAGGTAATAAACCAACTATCTTCATCCCATGGATTTTGTCCAATGACTTCACATCCTGCAACAACAATGTAACATGTAGTCATGACATAACGAATCCAAGCAGGTTATTAATAAAGAATAACTAGCTATTGGGTGATAGAATAAAGCACATTACACAACTAACATCAAAACAAACTTGGCCATAAAAGCCCAACTTCAAAACTACCTCATAATATTCATATGCTCAGGACCCTTTAGTATAAAACAGCCCATAGGAAGGTATAATGTTGAATTACATGGAATCATAGTAACTGACACTCCCCATGTACACACACACCCTTCCCTCCTACAATTGCCCGGCCAACAAGTGTAAACATTCCAAATTGTGGGCCTTGTGATTCTAGTTTATGTATTAGTCTAATGATAAAAATTGAGTTCAAGCCAAGAATGAGAACATATGCATTGGAGAAGAATGAAACATGGGAGGTTATTAAAATATTAGGCAGCAAAAGGTCAGTCATATGATATCCACTTGAAAGATTGGACTGATGGTACACTAGTTTGCTATAAAGCCAGGCAAGGAATTTGCAACAATTTGATGTTAAAATTCCTTCTTTCATGAGACTTGCAGGAGGAAATTTAAATGAAAATTTTACAAGGAGTCCAGGATATGATTTCCCTAAAATGGCTGAAATAAAAAAAGGGCTTTGTACAGATTGGAGCTGTCTTCCTGTGTGTAGTTTGGAAGATTCACAAAAGCAATGATGTCCTTGGGAAAGAGATTAAGTCATGCTAATCAGACCTTATTCTTAAAACATTCACAAGATGGTGAAGTTACTATTTTTCCTGTCTGAGTTGATGACACCATTATAGCAGGTGATGGCTTAACTAAGACTGGGAAACAATTCTTGAAGGAAAATTTAATAGCCAAGTTTCAAATGAATGAACATTGAAGCCTAAAGCCCTTCCTTGGCATTGAAGTTGCTTATTCAAAATAGGGCAGCATTATTTCTCAAAAAAATACGTTCTTGATCTTCCCAAGAGACAAAAAAGTTGGATATAGATCAGATGTCTATTGGTGAACCCATAGAGCAAAATGACAAGATTAGGCATGACAGAGAAACTCCCTAGTTTGACAAAGCTCAATATTAAAATTTAGTGGGTAAATTAATAAATCTAACACATACAAGACCAGATCTAACATATTCTGTTAGTGGTGCTAGTCAAGTCATGCATTACCTAAGAGTGAGATACTTGCACAATAGATATTCTCCAATTCAAGGATAATATTATTTTACACTTACCTAAGAGTGACCAGATCTACACTTGGAAGATTATTATTTTTGTAGAGGTGGTAATCTATCTATGGAAGTGTATAATAAAGTTGATTATGCAGGATTTCTCAATAATAGGATGCCAAAAATTGGGTTACTGTATTTTCTAGGGTGGAAATTTGGTTGTATATGGAGGAGAAAGAAACTAAAAGCAGTTTCTAAGTTGAGAGATTAAGTTTTGTGCTATGACACGTGCAAACTGAGTTATGGTTGAAAATTATATTGGATGATCTTAAAATCAAATACAAAACTCCTATGAAGCTATTTTTTGACAACAAATATGCAACAAGCTTGATCGGTAGATGTCTTTACCACGTCTGAGGGGTCCTTGGAATAATTATATATATGTAGCAAGCTCAATGCATATGATTTATATCCTCCATCTTGAAGGAGTGTTATATATTGTTAGATATTGGTAGATACTGTAGCATGGACTATTTTTTCACGGGCATATTCTAGGGAAACTAAAACTAAAATTATTTCTTTACTTATTACCCTTAGTATATAATAGTATGCTCCATTATGTAATTTACACAGATTCAATTATGCCTTATTTTCTCTTCCTTTCAACAATAACTACTTGCCCAGTATAGAGCTATATGCACGCAACAAGTCTTTCCTAATAAATTAAAATAACATATCAGTAAAGAATAAATATGCAAATAATTAAACAATAGACAATAACTCTCAACATAAACATTACTCATCAATCAAAAATATGAACAGCACTATCGATTTGTTATATACTACCTCAAATCCATGGGATTCTACGAGTGTGGGAAAGACCCATCTCCTTCTTCTCCCTTCACTGCAAGACATCACCGAACAAAATTAGTATAATACAACTTCTAAGACTGCAACCAAACACAAATAATTTCGTCATTTCAGTAAGATGAAACATTGACATGACATTTTACAACCCCAAATTTCAAATCACACTAGAATTCTGAAAAATTCACCTTGAAATGTAAGAGAACGACAGATTTGGTGGCATATTTCATCTATTCACATAAAAAGATAATAGTCTGCATTAAATTTGGCCACTGATGCCTTAATTCAACATTCACCATAAATTCAAGACTAGCAAACATACGCTGCTATGAGATTGATAGTACAACTTTCATGCTGCCTTCCCATTCCCAAATATTTGGTTTAACTAACAGCTATAGTAGAGAAGCTTTTTCATTTGAGATTTGACAATTCGATATTTTAGTTGAGCTTTAGTCAACTGTCATTAACTGTCAGTTAGTTAGCCAGCTGTTATTCTGTTATAACAGCTGCAGTTAGTTAGGATCTAGATCTAGCTTGCAGCACAAGCTATTCTCTGTATAAGTAACTGAGTTTTAGAACTCTTTTGTAACTTTGAAATCATTTTACACAGATAATAAAATAATCTCTTCTCTGTTATATTTTCTCTGAATTCTTTAGGGGCTTCCATCCTATGTGTCAATTCTGTAACAAGTGTGGACACAAAGTTTATAATTCCTCACATCGCTTTGATCAGAACTTTGTGCCTAATCACTTCTATAAATAGCAAGACGCAAACACAATATCACCCCACAACTTGTAGTTACTCTACCTTAGCACTTTACTAAATCACCATTACCATCCTACGGTGCTTCTTCAACATATCATGCACCTACACCAATCAATAATGTGCTTTCTCTGGCTTTCTTAGCAACACAATATCCATCATCTAGATCTGACCAACAATATCTAGTAGCATCATGGTCCTTTGACCCCACAATCATGGTTCCTTAACTCTGGTACTTTGCACCATACCACTGCTGATTCTCACAATTAGTCCAAAGAGCACCTCTGAATGATTCAGATTGCATGTTAATGGGCAACCACCAAGGTCTATCAATCTAATATGTTGGTTTCTCACAACTGTCTTCACCTGTTGACTCGCACTGTCTTCACTTTCAATAATTTACTGTTAGTACTTTAAATCACCAAGAACTTTGTATCTGCTAAAATAATTGGGCATGATAATGGTGTGTATTTTGAGTTTCACCCATCCATTCACTAGTTTCCATAGATAGCTTATCTGAATCCCCAAACTTTAGGTGTTGATTCTGCGGTCCATGTGTATAAATATTCTACAGATCATGTAATGCAATACATGATTCTCATTATTCTGAATCATGTTTTCCAATAACTTCAAGTTAATCATAAAACCATGTTTCAACCAAAGTGCACTATAAAGCAAATAGGTAAATAGCCATTAAAAAATATCTCTAATCAAACTAAAATCCAATCAACAAATTGATGACAAAGATGATAACTTATAGCTTAAACAAAACCATACAAGGTAGTAAAAAAATCAATGCACCACATGATAAATATCATTACATTTTATCCACAAAAATAAGCAGCTACAGATGTTTACAAACCTTGCATGAGAAAATAAAGCTTTGGCAATAACAAGCAACGTGGAAGAAAAGACAAGGATGTTTATATTGTATTGTAATTCAGTAGCAAGTCCCCTTAAAATTTCCAAAACTCTTTCTTTTGCCTTGGCATTTGCTTCGTGGTACCTGAAACAAATAAATTTATCAATATATATGAATAAGAAAAGAGGAAGACAAGTGTTTCACAAATTAAAATAATAATAATAATAATAACAACAACAACATAGGATTGAACAGGTTTTAAAAAAAGCACACCTTGTTAATGCAGCCTCCACCTTTGGTGTGGTAAACCATTCCTCCCCTGCCTTTTTACCTTTGGAATCTAAAGCATGCTTAAGATGTTTAATTTGTTCCTCTCCAGGGCTACCAGCCCACAAATTCGGTGTAAAGCGTTTGCCTTTGAACCAAACTGCCTCATGCTCCCTAGCATAAGATATTTCTCCCTTAGGACCTCCAAGTGGGGCTACAGTAGCCTTTATTCTAGAAACAATAGGAACAAAATCTTCAGTGACCTGCAATAATGTTGAGACGACATTAATGAAACATAAACAAAAACAAGTCTCTCTAAACATACATACTTTACATGCAAACAACTATAAGCAAGGTTGAGTTACAGAGACCTACTGCTATATGCAAGGCCTCAGCTGCTTTTTCCACTGCAGTAAATTCATCATCTATGTGGATTCTTTTTATTCGACCTTTCCATTTAGACTCCATATCCTCAAAAAATTCATGAGGAATAAGAGAGAAAGAGTTGATTTTCTGATCATTCCCACCATCCAGAGAGATTATTTCACCAATCTTACTAGATGCAACTTCACATCCAGCAACCTGGAAACAAAATAACATTAAGGAAATCTACAATCCAACAAAATTTGAAGCAATGGAATCAACCAAAAAGAGCATAAATGCAGCATTGTTATTTAAATAGTGACTAAATTTCTAAGGAACTCCAGAAAAATGCTATATCAAAACACATTAAATCAGCAGAAAAATGCTATACCAAAATACATTAAATCAACAAAGTGTGCCAATTTATAGCCCATCCTCTTGAGACTCACTAAACAACAATGAAAAGAAATCTTAAATATCTCAGACACTTTAACTTGGGGTTTGCATTTAAAACCTGCCTCTTCCCTAATTCCTATCACTGCCTTTTGTGATGCTGACTGGGCATCTGACCCGGATGACAAAATGTCAACTTCTGGTGCTTGTGTGCTCTTTGGACCAAATCTTGTCACTTGGTGGTCCAAGAAACAAACTGTCGTTGCTCATTCCAACACCGAGGCTAAGTATCATAGTCTTGCATTGGTAATTGCTGAAGTCTCTTGGCTTCAATCTTTACTTTCAGAACTTGGAATTTAGCACTTGGTTCCTGTCATTCATAGTGACAATATGAGCATTGTTTCTCTTGCTCATAACCCCATACTTAGAGTTATCAAAACAAGCCAGCCAGGCCCACCTTGACCCACTTCCTAAACATGCAACCCAACACTTTCTCTTGAGTCCTAAAAATGTTGGTTTGACCTGACTCACCATGGGTTGGTGGGTTAAATAGGCTGGCCCACTGACCCACCTAACATTAAAAGAATCATTTTTTTAAAAAATTCAACAAAAAATAAATTTTTTTAGAAAAATAAATTTGAATATTTAGCATAATTTTGAATAATCAAAGATAAAATTATTTTTAAATTTCATGAGTTTAAATTTCAAGCTAGAAAAAATTTATGGTAATCCTATAAAGTCAAATAGTCTAGAATATAATAGTAGAAATTTAGAAAAATGGAAAAACTAAAATAATCTTGAAAAAGACACTGAATAAATAACATTACAAAATACTTAAAAAATAAAATGAGGGGGGTTAGGTGGACCAATCCAGCCCATCACGAGTTGAACCCGGGTGGGTCAAGTCATAAGTGAGTTGAATTCATTTTCTGAATCAACTGCAAATTTTTTATTCTTTTGGGTCTAACCTGACCCAAACCTGTGGTGGACCAAGTTGGCCCATGGGTCTTGACCCGTTTTGACGGCTCTACCTATACTTCATGCTCGCACCAAACACTTGGAGCTAAATCTGTTCTTTGTCAGAGAAAAGGTGCTTCAACCTCACCCATCATGAACTTGTGGAGGAGTATTAGAGTAGTCTTACTCCAAATGTACTTTGTATCTTTTTTTTTTCTGTTATAACAGTTACTAAATATAGTCAGTTTGTAGCTACTCTAGTTATCTCCTTTGGTTAGCTTAATCTGTATGTTAGTAACTCTATAAGTAGAGAGTTCTGTATTTTGTAATAAACTCAGAAAAACATTTTTCAGATTAATGAGAATCTTAGCTTTCATTCTCTCTCAAAATTCTATTAATTTGCAAGGAAAAGCAGCATAAAAGTAATGAATAACAAAAACCAACAAGTTCAATACCTAATTGCGAAACATAAGAGGAAATCCTCATAAATAGAAATATAAAACAGGTTACCATAATATCTCAGCTTATATCAAGAGGTTCCTTTCATTTCCTCATTTGCCCCCTTTAAATACAAAATGTTTTCAATGTTCCAATGGAGATTCAATTCATTTACATTAAGAGCATTAGGAATAGTTATAGAAAAAAACAATAAAAACATCTATTTAGGAAGAGATGGGGTAGTTTGAAGATAGAAAGAAAGGGAGTGTATCTTAAGGGTATGAAACTATTCTTCCTTTTTACCTAAACACAGTGAGAAAAAAAGTATCCAACTTTTGGCACTCACCAAGGATTCAAAGTCAATTTCTAACCCAGTTGCCACCCATGTGGGGTCAATTAAATGTTTCAATATTTCATTGAGCTCAAAGGTTCTATACATCTGCAAAATTTCATCAAGTACATTCTTTACTCTACAAAATTCCATATGATTGACCTCCCTCCATTCAAGTAGCTTTACAAGCTGCAAAAATACCGTGAATAATCAGACAGGAAAATGCAAGTACATGAGAAAACATCAAAATGGTTAATATAAAAAGAGTGTAAAATGCTAAATATATAAGATATTGAAACATAGTGTAGAAAATTTTTATTCCATTATGAATGATTGATTATATGTAAGAGATAGCAATAAGGATTAATTCAATAGGCGTACACTAATTTAGGCCTAAAACTCAAGATATGTTCTATTAATTGGTAGTGAACTCAAAAAGGAAAGAATATACAAGAGATCCTAAAATACTGAAAAGAATATTCTCACGGCTGTGTACAAATTAGAATCAATCAGACTATTCTTTTCAATGATGTAAATCTGAATGAATCTCTTAAAATTAAGACTCAATCACTGACGTATAGTATCAAAAACCAGCATGGAAAAGAGGATTTTTTACATTAAGTAATTAGAATAAAAAAGTCATTGCTAATCTAACTGCTATGTTAAATGCAAAATCAGTATCAGCCATAATATGAAACAACAGCCATGACATACAAACTTTTTGTTGGAAACTTTTTGTTGACCATGACCCCGTCCTAAATTCCCTTGTGTCTTTATTTTCACTTTACTGATCTCATCCTTTTCAACATCCAAAACCCAAAAAGAGTTCAAACAAATTAAGTTCACAACCACAAGTGTACCTGGTATCAATCTGTACCCTATTTTACCCATAAAATCGTAGTAAACACATTCAGCGTGATACTATTGATCACTTTATTTTGTTAAGACATAACACGTTGGCTAGGAATATCATCAAAATATTCATTAAAAAACCTCAGCAATCCACCCCAATGAAAGACATCTTAACCGTGTCCACAGACTTTGAAACTACTTGGAATCAAAATCTCACAAATCCCTACATTCCAATAATAGAGGTCATTGACCATTTGCTTTGAGTTTCCTCCCCAACAACCTCATTTGTAGCTAATTCCCAGACAACATGAGTCTTCAA
This sequence comes from Pachyrhizus erosus, assembly GCA_026544285.1. Taxonomy (NCBI): domain Eukaryota; kingdom Viridiplantae; phylum Streptophyta; class Magnoliopsida; order Fabales; family Fabaceae; genus Pachyrhizus; species Pachyrhizus erosus. The sequence continues at coordinate 11,473 of JAMLFT010001476.1, forward strand.
CCTCTATCTCCAATTCGGTTACCAGGCTTATGATATTGTAAATCTAAAAATATTACATGGGTGTGTGATTCTTATACATAGCTGTTTAAATTTCATATATTAAGGGATTTACATGGGTGCTGCCCAATTAATTGATAACCAAACAACCAGTTATCTATCAGAACTTACAGTTGTTTTAACTACCTTGTTGACTCAGCATAACTATCACACTGATAGAATAGCAACTAACGACACTGCAGCTGCATTCAAACACCACAATACACATACTAAACAGAGTACATATCCTAATACACAATTACATACACTAACATGGTGGTTATCGTCATAGAGAAGGTAAAGGAAAGCCTTTACTAATTGTCATTTCATTAGTCAGTGAGATAGACACCCTCATGATTGGTGCTACACCCAGCATGAATTCCCAAACAAGATTGCCAATGTAATACGGTCCCTGGCATCAATTGTTAAGCAAAATACTAAGTCTGAGCTGAGGGAGTTTATTCTAATCCATTTTTAGCTAATTATTATAAGGAATACCTTCAACATAAAGCAGCTCAACAAGCTTTTTCCTAGGTCACTGTAGCCCAAGCTGGTAATTCCTTAGCATTGTCAGCCATGCTATTAAATGTACTTTTCTTGGTTATTCTTGAGTCCAAATTGGGTATTGATGTTACTCTCTTTCACACATCATTTTATATGTTTGCAAATGTCACATTCTTGAATGACACACATATTTAAACTCAGGCAGCTAATACTCGCCCAGAATAACAAAATTGTTTGCAACATCCTAATAGACAGCTCCTTGGTGCTCTTTGATATTTCAATTTATTGACTTTTGACCTTCTCTCAACTTCCTCATACATACTAAATGCATGACACCATATTAAGGTTCAGAAAGAAAATAGAAAAGAAGAGAGTAAATCTAAGAATCTGAAAAATGATTTCATTCCCAACTAAGTTTTTATATCTATTCTAAGTCTTGCACAACAAGCTTCTCTGACAGTTACTGTCAGCTGTCACATGACAACTTAATAACTAAATAACCATCTCTGTTTTAATTAACTACTTATTTTTTATCTTTATTTAACCGAGTATAATACTCATCCACACAAATTGTGAAGTATTCTATCTTTCTTCTGACTGACCTTTTGATTTTCCCAGTACCATAGCAGCTCAACACCCGGCAAAATGTTTACTAGTACCTAAGTTAGTTACTACCAACATAACAATTTCTTACTCAACCTAGCTCTATAATGGTTATAATACCATGTTTGGCTACATATTATTTCTAAGAAACATTAGTTTCTTTCAAAAGCACTCCTAGAAAATGACAAAACAAATGAAATTATTTCTACAAAGTAAGATAATCCAAACACACACTTAATGGTTTTGTGATGTAAAGATAAACAACAAAAAGCCTTTAAAGCCACCCCAAAACACTTATGCTATGAAAAAAAAAAATTCTAATTGCTACCAATGAAATTTGTTTAGCCAGCCTGTTGGGCCAATACCTCAAAAGTACCTCTAAAATAGTTTAGATATCCAGTTGCTACTCATGAACAATTTCCAGGTTATGCCATATATATTTCATAAAAATCCAACCCCAGCTTAGAGCTTCCGTCTTTATAGTCAGTACGAATTAAAGCTAACATTAGTTCTTGTTGAAGCATTTATATGGTGAACAGATATATAAAATCTTAATACCCTTTTATTTTCAGGCCAGGCATATGTTTTAACCCTAAAGAGAAAGAGGAACAAAAAAAAAAACTAGCCTTCAAAAAAGGATGTACTTGAATATTGCATGAACAATAATTGCAGACAATCATTATGAGCACATTTAAATTGCAATTCATCATCATGTTGAAGTTTGTGAAGAAAGCACAACTAATTTCCATTCCCTCTATTTGACAGAAACTACTTAAGAGGAAATAGAATAGCATACATCAAATTTCATATGAAGTTAAATTACAATTCAGAAAAGTAAATTATTAAGAACCTTTGCTGAAGAAACACATGTGAATTCTGGAATTGAGCATGTTACACTGCTCATAAGTTTACATGTTGCTGCCAAATAAAAGCAGAAGAAAATGAGTCCAAAAATAAATATAAAATGTTATCATAATGATGGTAATATTATATTAATGTACAGTATATAATTGAGATAAAATTTTCTCTAATAAAAAAAATTAAAAAACACATCAAAACTATAACTACTGAAAATAACCTTGAATTTTGGATGCAATCTCATATGAAGGAGGATTCAAAAGAAGATCCCTTATATACCTGAGAATCACAATGACATAAATTAGGTATCCAATCTAGAATTAATTGCTACAACACTATACTTAGCTACATTTAATTATCTAAACTAAAATAAAAGGCAAAAAAATAGAATAGGAGAAATAAACAATTTAAATTGAAAATTCTGGTTCAGTTAAGACAGTGAATTATACAATTAAATGGTCCAAAACTACATAATGTAAACAAGTTTAAAAGTTAAAACTCAATACAGCAAGACAATATACTCCCATCCTACAACATGTTAACTTTATGCCACCTTAAATCTCCTTTAACATTTTTTCCTTGTGCTTTGTTCGAGAATTAAGGGGAGTATAAAAGTTTTTAGTTGCAAAATAAAAAGGAAAAGGAAAACAAATAAACCAACATGCACAAGAAAGAGTGCAATACAAAATGCATCCATGAAAGTCTTTATACCCTAAAAAGGAAAAGAGAAAAAATCCCAGTAGCCATTTATAATAAAGAAAGCAATGTTAATTAAAAAGCATACAGCCAGGTTTTAACTAGAACGTGCATAATGATATAAAATGAAAAGGATAAACACAAAAAATTTAAAGGGTGAGTTGGTCAAATAATTATCCTGGGATAATTTCTAAATACATAACCAAAAAGAAGAATCCTTTACTCACAATGCTGGTAATCCATTGCAATTGGGTGGAAGTAAGACCTTCAACAAAGAAGGTATTCCTTCGGTCGGAATGGCACCTAAAAATGCGAGAGGCAGATTTAGAAAAAGAAAATAATAAGTGAACAATTTGTCAATGTTAATACACCAACCAATTTGTGTAGATGTTCCAAGAGTTAAAGGCCGAGCCCTATTTCCTGAAGACACAGTTGCATTCCGAAATGCAACCTCCTCGTCAAGACCATAAAGCTCCTTTACCTATGTTCAAAGTGAAATCACCATGTAACAATTTAAATGATTCATATATTTATGTTTATATACAATACATTAAGAAAAATGCAACAGATATACATGATTTTTTTAAATCGCACCTTGACCAAAAGATCAGAGATAGGGTTTCCATCAAACCATTCAAAATGTCTGGAACAACATTCTCCCCATAAGAGTCCCCCCTCACCAAACTCTCCCCAATTGCAGGTTCCTACAAAAACACTATTCAAATGCATAACAAAGATGAAGAAAACAAATATTTGTCTCTAACAAGGATTTCTCTATATACTCTTTCACACAGACACCATTTGTCTTGTAAAACAATTACTTAAACAGCACAAATTTTAATAACAATGGTCATATAGTTAAAAGTTATTTTTATACATATATAAAGAGTAAATATTATTACAAACAAGGGGAAAATACAAAGTAAAGGATAGGATCCACCGAAACAGAAAAATCTTGTTACAACGAGGAACATGACAATCTAATGGTATGACCTTTGACTTGTCCTCCATAGAAAGTCATCTTGTTCATGAAAGTTAGGCCCAAAGTTTTACCCAATTCATTTCATAAAAAAAAAATGAGAAAGTACAAACCACTACAATTCCGCCTTAAAGATGAATGCAGAAATAAGTGATGATATTGACAAGTACGAAGCCTTGTAACAACGGCTTCTTCTGTCAAGCAATCTTCAGAAGAATAAGTCTTCATGGTCTCCAGTACCATGTTAATGCAATAGCCCCTTGCAGAATGAGATATTCCTGCAATAAAAAGGCATCATTCAAACCTATGATTCCAATGCAATAAAAAGATGAGTGTTAATAGAGAATTGTAAATAACCAGAAATGATCATTGCGAAAATTGATCTTTACTGCAACTGCCAACATGATAGTTATTATTACACATATATTGAATAATACATGACTATTAGAGAAACTGAAATCTTATTTATTCTATTGACTGAAAATGTATTACAAAGCCACTCTAAGAGTAGAAGAATGACTATATATAGTCAAGAAAAAAGAAACTGACTCCTAACTAACAGCTAAACAAATAATCACTAACCACTGTCAAAAAGTAACCTCAAATGTAAAATAAAGAAAAAAGAAAAATATACACCGGGAAGAACTTTAAAATCTAAAAACCCCCCCCCCCCCCCCCCCAACAAGCTCAGAAAGGGTGAGAAACAAAAGAGTCCACCACTCTGAGCTTGTCCCTAAGGAACTGAAACAGAGAAGGGGAGAGAGCCTTGGTGAGAATGTCAGCATGCTGATCCAGTGTAGGGACATGAAGAACTTGCAAATTTTTGCCAATGAACTTTTCACGAACAAAAAATAAGTTGAGTTCCATATGTTTTGTGCAAGCATGAAGAACAGGGTTGTGAGCAAGAGAGACAGTATTGAGATCGTCACATAGAACCTGAGGAATAGTGAGGAACATGAAGCTCCAAAAGCAGGGTTTGAATCCATAATAGTTCAAAGATAGCTAAAGCAAGACTTCTATATTCAACTTCAATACTCGAGCAAGCTACTTCAATACTCGAGCGAGCTACAGCTGTCTGTTTTCTTGAACCACCAAGAGATAAGATTTGGCCCTAAGAAAACAGCAGCACCAGATGTTGAGCGTCTATCATCAGGATCAGAAGCCCAGTCCACATCATAATAAGCTTGCAAAAGTAAGGGTGAATTAGAGTATGCTGGTCAAAGATGCAAACCCCAGGACAAAGTGCCTTTAAGGTATCTCAGAATGCGCTTGACTGCAATCCAGTGTTGCTCAATGAACTGACAAACTTTATTAACAGAGAAACTAATCTCTAGTATGGTAATTGATGCATATTGTAAGGCACCAACAATTTTAATCTGTAATAAGTTGCATCTAGAATGTAAGCAGAACCTTCTTTAGATAGCTTACAACCAGCATCCATAGGAGAAGCTATAGAATTAGCACCAAGCATATCAGTTTTAGTAAGGTCATGAAGATACTTTGTCTGAGTGAGAACAAGAGAACCATCTTGAGATTTAACCTCAATACCCAAGAAATAATCCAAATCACTGAGATCCTTCAGTGCAAAGATGAAGTTGAGTTGCATAATGAGTGACTAAATCTAAGAAGAATTGTTGCCTGTGACAATGATGTCATCAACATATACCAAAATATAAACCACAGTTGAGGCAACAAAATATGCAAACATTGAAGGATCACATTTGCTGGCTTGAAAATGAAGTTGTAAAAGAGTACTACAAAGACGATCAAACCAAACCCTTAGTGCTTGTTTGAGACCATAGATTGCTTTGTTCAATTTGCAAACCAATGATTTGGCCACATTTTCAAAACCTGGAGATTAACCACCAGAGAAAAAGTTTCATTGAAGTAAAACCCCAGTCACTGATGAAAATCCTTAGCCACAAGACAAGTTTGTATTTATTAACAGAATCATCAAAATTTTCTTTAACAGAAAACACCCACTTACATCCAATGGGTTCTCTGTTAGCAGGCAAAGGAACAAGCGTCCAGGTGTTATTTTTGGATTCCTTGATCAAGTATTGGAATCTCCGCCCAAGGATCTCACCAAGCAACAAGCTCCTCTTCTCGGATTGAGCAACCCAAGAATGATACCGAGCCTTGACACTTCAATTTGGGACGAAAATAAGCAATGGAAGGGAGGGGGAGAGTGGTTCTCGCCACTCAAGATCTAGATCTTAAGATAAGAGAAGAGGAAACAGCCACAAACACTTGGTTTGATAAGGTTTCAAGAAGAAATCGCTCTCTAGACTCTAGGAGAATTTTTAAGCTCACACAAAAGTGTAAATTTCATTAATGATGTAAAAAGTGTCTTACAAGAAGGAAGCTAACTCCTTATATTGACCCATAAGAGCTAACTTAAACACAAACATACTCAATGTGGGACTAAGTCTAGAATTATACAAACCTACTCAATATGGGACTAAGCCTAGAACTATACAAACACCCCCACATCTAGCCTTGGTTCAGTTTTGGACTTAAACACACATAATGTCCAAACCGAACCTACAAACTAAAATACAAACAAGGTAGGCCAAAATACAAGCCTCAAAACTACACTTATTCACACACATGTTAAGCTTGAAATCAATGAAGACTCCATGAAGAGGCACAACTTCTCTTCAAGTAATCTCTTCTTCCCTCTAGTCAAAAGACCAACTATCTTCCAATCATCTTCCGTGAATGGTCCTCCATCATTATCACATATAAGAGTATCATAGTCACCTTTCATAACAGCAAACCAAGTAGGGTTGGCCAAAGCAATCTTAATAGAAGCAAGTTCAACTTGAGTTAGGAGAAGTGTGGATGTTTTCTGGTTTGAAGAACACCAGTTTTAGACCTAGTTAACATGGGATGAGTGTTAAGTATGGATGGACAAGGACACAAATGTTGAGAATTAGGTGACTCATTAGTAGTGTTAGACAAATTGGAAATGGAGCTTGTAGAAACAGAATTGTTATGTGACTGAGAAGAGATATTGGTGGGTGAAGAAAAAGTAGATTGAACAACAGTGATGAGCATATTGACAAATGAAGAACGCTGCTCGGATGGGGTGGAAGACACAAATAACTCATTGTAAAGAAATCTATACTCATTGAAAATCACATCCTTTGACACATAAATCCTGTCATCTGGTGCGAGACATTTATACCTTTTATGAGACATGGAGTAACCAAGAAAAACACATTCAGAGGAACGAAACTAAAGCTTATTTTTGTTATAACGTTGTAATAAAGGAAAACAAGCACATCCAAAGATTTTGAGAAAATTATAATCAGGTAAAATACCAAACAACTTTTGATAAGGAATGTCAAAATTAAGAGATGAAGTAGGAAGGTGACTGATAAGGTAGACATTGACTTAAAAGGCATGGTCCCAAAACTGAAAAGGTAAAGAGGCTTGAGCAAGAAGACTAAGCCTCAGTTCAACCACATGTCTGTGTTTTCTTTCAACAATCCCACTTTGGTGGTGAGTATAAGAATAAATGAGACAATGTTGTATTCCAAACTAAGTAAGATAACTAGTAAAAGGACGAAATTCTCCAACTCAATCAGTTTGGATAACTATAATTAGCAATTGAAATTGTTTTTCCACTAGAACATGGAACTGTTTAAAAATTTGTAATGTTTCATATTTGTTCTTAAGAAGATAAAGTCAAGTAAAGTGACTACAAGCATCAACAAATGTAATGTAATGTAATAATTGAAACCACCAATTGAAGTAAGTGGAGCATGACCCCAAAGATCACTGAAAATGAATTCCAACAATTTAGGATATACTGTGAGTGACAACATGAGGGAAGACGATATGCTTTACCAAGACAACAAGATGAACAAAAATAATTAATAGTTTTATTAATTAGTGCAAATTTGCAATGTTTGAACATAATGCTTTGTATATCAACACTTGGATGACCCAAATGGGAATGCCAAGTTACAAAGGAAATAGAAGATACAGCATAGTATTTACAATGGGATTTATTACATCAAAAGAAATATAAGAACTGGATGAACAAGAAGCTGCAGGATACTTGAGAAGAAATGGAAATTGATAAAGCCCATCCAAACCAACACGACCTTGGAGTAAAATTTCATTGGTGTCTTGTGATTTAACCAAACAAACAAAAGGATGAAATTCAAAGTAGATTGAATTATCTTTAACAAACTGGCTTACACTCATAAGAGTTTTGGTAATTGAGGGAACAAATAACAAGTTATTGAGATCCAACGAAATATGAGACTTATGAGGAGAATAAAATGCAGCAGAACCTGAAGGTTGAATGTTAAGACCTTTGCCATTGCCTACGAGAATCTGGTCTGGTCCTTCAAATGGAGCTTGTTGTTGGATGTTATGAGATACATTTGTCATATGATGAGATGCACCAAAATATGGATACCAATTCATCAATGAAAGAGGATCAACAGCAGCTAGCATAGCATGAGGAGGAGTGTGAGAAGGTGGACCTTAAGGTCACACTACGCCTGCAGAACAGATTTCTCAGTATTGGATACTTCAACGACATTGACAGATGCAAGTACTTTCTTGTTGAACATCTCAAGATGCGCTTCATGTGCAAGTAGTAGCATCTCAACCTTATCAATTGAAAGAGGTTCAAACCTACTACTGATAAGAGAGATCGTAGACTCAGTCCTCAAGAAGTCCTTCAAGAATTACATCAAGATGTTCATTGGAAGAAACAACATCAATTGTAGTTAACACATCAACCAAACCTTGAATTCAAAGGAAATATTCAGAAATTGAGTGATCCTTAAGCATAGTATTACGAAGCTCCTTGCGAAGTTGACAAGCTTTTGCATTCGTATGCAAATGAAAATAGGCATGAATCTTATCCGACAAATGCCATGAGGTTTTGCATCCAATTACACGAGTTAGCATATCTCATGAAATAGACAGTTGGAGCCAAGATAGAAGAAGTTGATCTTGCTATTCCCAAGCAAGATATGCTTCGAAGACACAATCAGCATCGCAATCAGAAACATTGAGATATTTCAATGGAATTTGTGGATTGACTAAGAATTGATGCAACCTGTGGCCTTTGATTACAGGTTCGACTTGTTGAATCTAGAGGAGATAGTTCTTCAAATCTAGTTTTTCTAAAATTGAATGTAAAAATGTAACAGTAGCCACTGAAGAAGGCAATGGCAGTGATGGAGGAGGAGGAGGGACAGAATTGGAAGCCATAGAATATCTCTAGGGATCTCACCTCACTCTTCATATCATATTAGAGAAACTGAAATCTCATTGTATTCTATTGACTGAAAATGTATGACAAACCCACTCTAAGAGTAGAAGAATGACTATATATAGTCAAGAGAAAAGAAACTAACTCCTAATTAATAGATACACAAATTACCACTGACAGTTGTCAGTAAGTAACCTTAGATGTTAACTAAAGAAAGAAGAAAAATATACATTGAGTAGAACTTTATACTCTAATAATGACTACTCATGGCAGTTATTATCCATTCCAACCACCTTTACAATGACATTCAAAATGAGAAATCCTTCCAAATCGTAGCATGGGTCAGTAATGGTTGTCCTACTTCAAAAAACATTCCTTTATTTCACAACCCAAACTACGATCTGCACAAAGGCTTCAGAAAGAAATTCTCATTATTTTCTGAAAAATACAGAAGTTATATAATCAATGCTTAAGCTACCCCAATCATAAAAGCTAAAATGGAAAGAGTGGGGAACTTACTCCTAAACTATAGTAGCAAACAATCAGGATATAATCATTTCACATTCTTTACAATTAATCACATTCAGTGCTAATTCTTAACATCTAGATTCTTCCCAACATTTGTATTGATTTTGTAGTTCGATATTAAATTCTCAGCTTGCAACCTAAGAATTCAAACCCAAGTCCTAATAAGAAAATGGTGAGTATATATGCTTCCTAGTGTCTTGTTCAAAACTAAGAATTTTACTCAAATCAATCTAATAATTAATGCACAAGAGAATTTACATTATATATGATAACTCTCAACACAAAAGTCACTATTAGAATATGAAGATTCTTATGAGTAGTATATAACTTTAATTAGGTAAGGAAAAAAAATCAGTACCTATTACAGGCATTGGTTCAGGAAAGTTAAGATCATGATCAACGGTAGCAAGTCCATATACATAGGGATTTCCAGGATGAGCATGCCTGAAAGTTAAAACATTAAATCAGTTGCATGACAACTTGAAAAATACAAAATTAATTTATGTGATAAAAATTATATGGAAAAGAAAAAATTCATTTCGGTTATCACAAAATAAACTCATTATTATGCATAAGCATGCCAACAGGTGTTGGTTCAGCTAGTAAAGATCAAAACCAAACAAATAGACCAAAATAGAAGTCAAAGGTCATTAAAATTTATAAGTGATCCTTTCAAAAAATAGAATTTTCAATAGTCAAAAAACAAAGACACAAGAACATTATGCAAGGTAGATCAAAACAATAAAAAGGTCTAGCAAAAAAAACTTCTTCCATGCATTTCCTTTTTTTTTAATTTGGAACTAGGCCTAACTCAACCCTAAAAGTAAGTCCATGAGGTGAGAATTGCATAAGCCTTTATAAGCATTAGTTTAGCTATATCTTTAGTTGATGTGGGATCTCAACACACACCCCTTACGCCTAGAATAAGACATCTAAAGCGCAGAGCTTGTAGGATTGATTTGTTTTTTATACATTGCAATGGGAAAACCATGAGGCCAGGTAGGACCAATTTTTTTAGTGTTGCACTGGGAAAGCCACAAGGTCAAGTATGTTGAAAATAAAGAAATAAAGTATAAAGTATTTTAGGAAATAAAGTATTTAGACATAGTATCTTTGATTTAGAGGATATTATCTTATCTCTGATTTAAAGGAAACTATATTTTTTCTAATTTATTATAATCAATTTTTTTTCTGCCTATATAAGCACTTATCCGTGTTGTGTTTATACACACAATTTCTTTTCCATATTTTTGTTCTTTCTCTTTTATTTTAACAAGGTAGAATGCATTATGAAAGTCACAAGGCCAAATAGATTTTTGGACAGTTATGGGTGACTCAATATTATATCAATGATAGGCTTTGATACAAGTGGAGCAAGTGGTATGCTGACATAGCTGGTGAAAACAAGAGGATTGGACTTTTAAGAGTCCAACTAGCCATGGGTAAGCTTGGAGGAGAGAGAAACAATACCCAACAAATCTTAGATGAGGATTGTAGAACCCAAAAAGGACTAAACCCCAATAGATCTTAGATGCTAGCCCTAGCAACACCTGCAAAAGAAGAACCAACCAAAAAAGGGGTCTCAGTCACCCCACCACATGCAACAGTATGAGCATATACATGAGAAACAGATAATGGATGAGATTGGCAAGTTCAAAAAGATAGTAACTCAATAGGTCCTGAAATTTCATAAGCTGGTAACTTAGCCCAACATGATTCTAGAGGTGGTAGGTTTGTAGGAAAACTCATTAAAAAATTTCCATTCAAATCATAAATGGGATAAGGAACACAATTTCCTTTAAAATGTTTGCATCAAGGGGCAGTGGATCCACCAAGTAAACACAAATCAATTGGCCTCTTGTTAGGCTCTAGATAACATCTTGAATATAGGGTTGGTTCAAACTCAATCCCAAAAGCAAGCTCATGAGGACTGCTAAGACTTTATAGGCTTTAATTTGGCCATATCAATAGTCAATATGGGATCTCAACACTTTTCAAATCAAATTAGTAATAATCATTGGAATTATGATGATTTAGGTATAGAGGGAGGAAGATAGGTAAAAGAGATTGAAACACAAAATGATATTTATTGAGATATATTACAGTATTGATATGTTAATAAAACCTAGAACATTAATCCTTATACTAATTATAATCCTAGTTAATTATGGAAACAAATCATGATAAAATAGGAAATATGGAAACTAACCCCAAGAGATAATGAGGAAATAGAGAAACTAATTCTAGAGAATAATCTATGATATGATAAAGATATTTCCCTACATTCTAACATTCCCCCTCAAGTTAAAGCTTAGTAACCTTTAGCTTGTTACAAATACCCCTTCCATAAAAGAAATCAAACAATACAAGTTGATATTGTTGAATGGAAGGATTAGGATGATCTCTTGAACTATCATGTGGCCTACTCATAGTTCTAATAGAGCCACAAGGTCGAACTAATTTCTTTGGGAAAGCCATAGGGCTTCATTCATCTTTAGGAAAGCATCAAAAGCAAGCTGATGTCTCTAGAGGAGGCACAAGCTAGCTAATACTTCAAATAAAGCCACAATGCCACAATAATTTCTTTGAGAAGGCTGCATGGCCAGGTTAATATCTCTAAGAATGTTGTGGGGCCAAACTAACGACTCTAGTCTCAGTACATGATTCAAAAATTCATGACAAGTAAAGCAAGGTTCATTCTTCTTAAAACCACATTTGGAAGCTTCAAACCAAAAATGTTGGAGACCTAAATTATTTAAACTTGAAACAAGGTCTACTACTTTGGGATAGAGACAAAACCAATGCATCTAAGTCATAGTTGAGACTAATGCACCTAGGACATAAACAAAAGTCAGTGCATCTGGGACATAAACCAAGACAGTGCATCTAGGACATAAACCGAGCTAGTGCATTTGGGACAAAGATGGGGTCAGTGCATTTAGAACAAAGATAGGGCCAAAGGATTTTACGAATAGGTAGATCAGAAGATTCCAATCATGATGATGATGGTCTCATCGACAATGTGTTTGCGGCCACAGCAAGGGGTGATGACTGAAAAGTTCTTCATCAAAAAATGAGCAATGAGCAAAAGGGTAAAGTTGCAGCAACATAATCAGTCATTGGAAAAGTCATCAGTGGTGGTAGAAGTGGCTGGAAAAGTTGTCGAAAAATCTCAAAATAGAGGTTGGCAAAGGGAGGAGTGAATCGGAGTTATACACAGTTTGACAAACATTTATCTCCGAAGCAGCAGGTCCATCGGGCAAGCACAATTCTTGAGATTACTCTATCATGCTCAGATACCATGTTAAAATAAAAGAAACAGAGATGTAGATTGACAGAAATTGTGTGTTTGAATACACAACGGATGTTTGTTTATATAGGTTAATTACATTAATTATACATAAATAGAAAATATTTTGTTTCCTCTAAATCAAAGATTATGTGTCTATAAACCACAATTATTAATAAATTAGAATATTATATTTTGATTTTCAATTTCTGATTTTCAACACTTCTAACAACCAAATTGAAATTGCAAAACAATCAGAGAAAGTGAAAGAATAATTCTGAGAGAGAACTGAAACTATAGATCTGAAAATGTGATTTTGTTATTTCATAAAACCCAACTTTATAGTGAGGTAGATAAGCTGACTCAATTACATTTGAGCAATAACTATAGACAGATCTGAAGTAACTGGAACTAACCATAGAAACTAAAGAATCTATATCAACAAAACACTGTAGTTCACAGTTATAACAGTTGTAATTTGACAATTACTCCAATAACCATGTCGCTTATTTTCAATTTCAAGTTTGATTTCTGTCTGCAAAGGATAATGCCTTAACCTCTGTCCATATACCCCTTCCTTCTTTCTATCTATTAGATCCACAATTCATCAACTTTCAACTAACAAACAAAATAAACATTAGCAAAAAAGACGAGTTTCTTTTCCTCGCTGATAATCACAGCAAGCTCTATCAATTGATCACACACCCCGACTGAGAGACCACTGACTATAGAGAATGTTGTACTTACCCAGATATAAAGCGACGTTTCCTGGATCGAGCTTGAGTCGGGCCCTGAGCCTCCTCCACAATGCACTGTTGAGACCAAAATTTATTAGCAGCATGTATTATAATTGGTAAGATGGAAAGAACCATTTACAAACAACATATGTGAGTAAATAGGGGTTAGTCATTAGGTTTCATTTTGAAGAATGCTACAAATAGAGAACAAAAGATAGCATAAGTTCAGTAACGGAGGGCTAAAATTTAAATAAAGTAAAAAAAAAAATGGTAGAGCACTATTTAATTGTTATACTCACCACTGAAAAACCATTTTGTGTCAGATCATCTAGAGTCTGTCGAAGATTCTATGACCAAAGAAAACATGAAAGATATTGTTAAATATATAAAAAAGTTTAGTTGCAATTGTCAATATAAAATTAAATTTCATGAGAAAATAACCATAACAAATCGTAGCATCAATATAAAAAATTTTCAACATAAATAAAAATACCACAACAGGACAACCAGCTCTTGGGATGCTATCTGATCGCAGACCACCAAAGGGATTTAAACCTGCATATTCAACAAGAATACAAGCATCTATTCCGCAAGCTTCATAGAATTCCCCAACCTAAGCAAAAATTTAAAAATAAATAAATGATACTGATAAGTTTACTTCTTGAAAGGTAGAAATAGAATGTAACTGAACCAGCTAACAAACAAAGCAAATTTTATTGAGAATTGGTAACCATGCTCTCTTCAAACTAAATTTACAAGAGCATCAGTGACAAAGCTCTCAATGAATGGTATAACTATTACTTACTCTGCAAAGCAATACTTGACGTGGAAATTTTGACTTGAATTGCAACATTTCCCAATTGAGTGTTCCTTCCTTCAGACTACACAAATAAAAATTGGTTCCTCAATCAACTTTCTCAAAATAATACCATCCCTCAAAATAGAGAATAAGGGAGTTCAAGTATGTGTGTGCAAGTTTATGGAACAATAGCAATGTTAATTGCTAAGAATAAAGGATTATCAATTATACACAATCTTAAATTGCAATCTTGTTGACATTGGTCCATTAGTTGTGAGTTCGTATCTGAACAGCAAAGAACTTAACTGTATTGCAACTAATGCAGGGGGAAAATAAATCCTTTATGTTGAGAATAGAATAAAAGTGCAAAATAAAACATGCCAACAGTTTGAATGTAAATATGTACCCTAACTTGTACCCTATGAAGTCCTAATAAATCTCTAGGTAATATTTTAAAAAAGAAACCAAAATTAACGTTTTCATATTTTTTATGAAAAAAAATGAAAAGAACACAAAGTAATAACCTCAATTCATAAAAACTCACCTTCCATTTTTCAAGTTGGAATTCAAGCCAAGCAAATTACAATATTCGAGTCTTTGAATTAGTTGGACAGTTGAAAGCTTTCTGCACATCTGCAACCTCTGCCATAATTTGGAAAGGAAACAAGAGCAAGAATGAAAAGTTTTCTCTAAAGATCTCATGGTTTATAATCAAAAGTTCAAAACAACAAAAATCAAGAATAGCTAATTTTGCAATTTAACTAGATGTTAAAAAGTAGATGGACCTACCTCCTTCCACCACAATATGTGAGGAAGGTCTTTATCATCTAAAGCATTATTTGATACTTTGGGCTTCTTGATGGCCCTACTACTTCCCCTTGAAACCTTCTTAT
The DNA here is from genome assembly GCA_026544285.1 of Pachyrhizus erosus. NCBI lineage: Eukaryota > Viridiplantae > Streptophyta > Magnoliopsida > Fabales > Fabaceae > Pachyrhizus > Pachyrhizus erosus. The sequence continues at coordinate 26,637 of JAMLFT010001476.1, forward strand.
CCAGGTAACTCGATACATTCTCTACATGTCTTTTTATTCTGTTCATCAACAAGTTTCACAACTCAGTTGTCATACCGCAAAAGAATAGATATTTACATCATTAGGATTTCACCACGCCTAGAAAATATTAAATCATACAAATTAAAGCTATTTTTTCTGAATTCAAAGTGACAATTTCACAATGTGATTAACTTGACATCTAACATTATAATAATAAATTTGCATCCAAGTATACCATTTACGTTCAACCTACTCCAATACTTCATAATCATGATTCTTGCATATTGGTTGAAAGAGTTACCGAAGTTTTCTAAACAGACAAAAATATAAGTTTCTATGCAGACAATAATACAGCTGCTTGCATTTTGTCGCGATAACAGGTAAAGCAGGCAAGATGTATTTAGAATGAACTCAATGTCAAGCACTACCGTTAGCATGAATAACTTAATCTGACTCACCAGAAGTTGTTGTCCAACCCCCAAAATCTCAGACAAGATCTTTATGATCCTTACAATGCCACTAAATTAAAATTGACCAGGACTATTTCTCAGTTTTTCACATTCAAATGAAATTTAAGAAACAAAATAAAATGCAGGTGCCATATGCTATAATGACACTCAAATAATTTTAACAATGCCCAGTTGCTTCCACCAACAAATTAACATTGATAGATTATGGAAGCATGCATCTCTTAAAAAAATAAAATTGTGCTTTACCTCCAATGCTTGATAGATTTTCAAAAAGTTCATCAATTAATTCAAAACATATCAGAATAAAGTGATATTAGCATAACTTCTCCCAATAAAGCTAAAGACTATCATTCTTAAAAAATTTAAAGTCCAAATGCATTAGCGCAAAAAAATTATGAAATAAACAAAAAAAAACTTTAAAGATTAATGATTTTCATTATTACCGAAAGAAGCGAGAAGGAACTGGTGAAATGAAAATGGGAACCGGATGAGAAGGAGAGAAGCGAGCAAGAGAGCAGCAACAAGGCAAGAAAACGGCGACGTTTCTGGTGGCTAGCCTGAACATTGTGGTGAATGGAACTGTTGAAGAGAGAGAGAGAGAGAGAGAGAGAGAACAAAGTGAGTTCCCGCCTCCTTGTCTTCCTCGTTCCTCCTCTCGTGTCTTCGGAGTACATGACTTTTTATAAAATTGATTAATATTATTATTATTTAAAATAATTTAGTTTAAAAAATGCATTTTAGTTAACTAATATAAAATTACATTTAATATCCCCTATATATCTCCTCATTCTTCGTTAAATTGACTTTCATTATTTATAATGTGATTAAACTTTAGTGCCTTAACATGTATGCATACGATATATGAGTTTTATGCATGGTTGTGAAGATTTCGATAAAAATTAAAAATCTAATGATTTTATAATTTTTTAACTAAAATATGTACTGAATCTCAAGAAAGATCTTATATCTAATGATTTTCTACGTTTAGACATCATGATCGGTGTCAATTTTCTAGAAATGTATTTTTAAATTAAGTTTCAATTAATAATTTATATGTTTTTATTCCATCCACGTGAAACATTTGTATGTTTTTATTTTCTTCATTGTTAGAATTATTTTTTGTGTTTGTTCTATTTTTTTTAGTTTTTGCTTTGTGCTTTGTCTAAAATTAATGTCTTATGAATTATTTTTCATGTTGTGTCTTTATTATTTGTTTTTATGGTTTGACTTCCTTAATCTTTAATTTTTTATTTTATTTTTTTATTTTTTATGAATTTAAAATTGACCATTCATGAACATTATTAGAATTTGAATTATTAATAAAAGAGAATTTTTTATTCAAAATTTATAATTCTTTATGAATTTAAAATCGATCATCGATGACTCTAAGTTGAATTTTAATTCCTTTCTAATACAAAAATGGTCTCTTGGTAACTCTAATTGGAATTGTCACGAGAAATTTTATTCAAACTTCAAAATTTTCTATGAATTCAAAATCGACACTCGATGATCATAATTAAAATTTAAATTCTTTTCCTATTCAAAAATCACTCTCACTCAGTCTAATTGAAATTGCGATAATAATTTTTATTCAAAATCAATCATTGATGACTCTAACTAAAATTTCAATTTGTTTTAATTCAAAAATGGTCGTCGATAATCAAAACTCCAAATAAAATTTTTATTCTAAATTTTAAATTAATTATGATCACAAAATCAACTCATGGTGACTCCAATTAGAATTTGAATTATTTTTAATTCAAAAATGGGCCAAGGTAACTTTAAGTGGAACTACATCAAGAATTTTTATTTAAAATTATAATTATTTATGAATTTAAAATCGACCATGGATGACCCTAACTAGGATTTGAATTCAAAAATGGTCATGAGTAACTCTAATTGAAACTTTAGAGAGACTTTTTATTCCAACTTTTAAATTATTTATGATCTCAAAATCGACCCTCTATAACCCTAACATAATTTGAATTATTTTTTAATACAAAAATGACCTTGTGTGACTTTATCAAAATTGCAATTAGAATTTATATTCAAATTTTAGAATTCTTTATGAATATTAAAATCGATCCTTGATGACCCAAACTGAATTTGAATTCTTTTTAAATTCAAGAATGACATTCGGTAACATTAATAAAAACTACAATGAGAACTTTTATTCAAAATTCAAAATCCAATCCCAAACCCAAATTGATTTCATTAGTTTTATGACATGTTTGGCTATTCTAAAAATTGTCAGCTTGTTTTTGTTGCTCTAAATGAATTCCAAGGAAGTTTAATTGTTGCATTTTGTTGATAATAAACTATTTAATGTTGGATTATCAAATTTCATTATCCTAGACACGAAATCTATAAAAGATGGGGAATGGAGCCATTGACCCCTTATATTGGAAAAGGAATAACCCCATCAAAGCTTCGAGAGGTACTGACTAAAAGAGAGAGAGAGAGAAAAGGAGAAAGAAAAGGAGAGAATATATATATATATATATATATAAGTTAATAATAATAATAATAATAAAATAATTAAATAGATAATAATAATAAGTAAATGAATAAAAAGTAATTAAAATAAGACGTAGTTGAAATAAAGCAAATTTAGTTAATATTAGTCAAAATTAAAACTATAATAATTTAGGCAATCAATTTCAAGTTCTAAAATGTGTGAGAATTAAGATTGGAATATGGAACGAGTTGACTATAGTAGGTACCTAAAGAATGTTTGTAGGCTTTCGGTGAGTCTTTGGGGGTAGTGTAAGGTGCAAAGTTGTGACAACTTTAAGATTAAAGGGATTTACATAACCGGTTTGGCGTCCCTAACATAGCGAAGCATTACTATGATTTGATTGAAAGTATTCTGATTCAATGTACTAGACAGGATATGTACTCCCGATCGTTACTTAAAAAGCAAACTTTGGATAAAATAATATGTTTCATGTAAGTTCTCTTAGAGATAAGATTTTAAAGGCATCGATGGACCCTAAAATACGATTAGTATAATATATTGGTAGGCGCGACACAATGAGGAGAGGGTATGCAATAGTAAATAGATTTTACTATTGTTTTATCCTATGTTTGTATGTGCTTGATAATGGATGACTTACTCTTACAACCCCTACTTTTAGCGCAAGCCTGTCAACTTTCAAACATTAGAGGCAGCTCCTAGCATAGTAACGAGGATGGGTCCTAGTAGTCAGAGATGATTATTTAACCGAAGAAAGGATAAAAACATCCACCCAACGAATTTTGAAATTTTGAAGATTACATGTAAACTTTTGTAGTTGACTACATATCATTTTGTATATTTTAAATTATAGTTTTAATTATTATAAACATTTATAGTAGTAAGGAATTATAATTATAACTAAAATTTAAATATTTTTAAAACAAATTATTAATAATGAAAAATAATAATATATCATAACATAAAATATTTATCATAAATTTAAAATATAATTTATAAGTTAAAA
>JAMLFT010001477.1:0-30586 GCA_026544285.1 Pachyrhizus erosus
AAATTTTTGAAAATATAAAAATAATTAAATAAAAATGTTCTAAAAAACATAGCATTAAATGAAATAAAAATAATTAAACTTTATCTATATTTAAAAATAAAAAATTAATTAATTTTTTTTATAAAAAAATGAAGAACGTGTGTATCTAAACCTCCTCTCTATTCACCTTTTATATTTGTCGACTTAATCGTTAAAGTGTTTATGTAAGTTTCATTGTTCATTTGAGGTTGTTTTCACATCTTTAAAGTCGTCTTTATCTTCATAATTCATCCACCGTGTTCAAAAACGTAAAAATCCTTCTAAACAACATCTTTGATGTTATTTTTGTTAGCAAGTGATCAATTGTTGACCTATTTTTTAGGATATGAAGCTAAAATTCAGTGCATAATTTTAGAAAACTACCCACTACTCTGTGCATGAAATTAGTGGATTAATGCATAATTTTAGGAAACCACCCACTACTCTCTGCATGAAATTAGTGGGTTAGTGCATAATTTTTGGAAACCAGCCACTATTATCTGCATGAAATTAATAGGTGTAAATGCTATTTTTTTTAAGTTTGTATGACTATATATAACCTAAATTGCATCTTTGAATTGAACAACACACTGAGATACATAAAATAGAAAAATTTTACTATTGTGTTCAATAATTGGTATCAAAGCTCCTTCATAATGGGTCTAATATAGAAACTGAGTGTGAGAAATAGTTGTGAGTGTGTGATAACAACTACGTGAGTGTGAGATAAACAGTTATGAGTGTGAGAGAAATAGTTGTGAGTATGTGTCATCAACGAAAGAAAAACAATGGCAAATTCCAATACCAGCAAATATGTGCAACCTGCAATTCTCAAGCTCGATGGACATTATGATCATTGAGCAAAACTAATGGAGAATTTTCTACGCTCTAAGGAGTATTGACATTTAGTGAAACATGGGATTTCAGTCATAGTAGATAAAGCCACTACATCAGAAGTTGAACTCAAATTAATGGAAGAGCAACAGTTGAATGACCTGAAAATAAATAATTATCTCTATCAAGCCATTAACCGATAAATTTTAGATATTATTCTCAATGATGATACGTCCAAGCACATTTGGGACTCCATGAAGCAAAAATTCCAAGGTTATACTCGAGTAAAGAGAGCACAGTTACAAGCCTTGCGTAGAGATTTTGAAATGCAGCCTATGAAGGACGGAGATACAGTTAATTCATACTTTGCTAGCACTTTAAAAATTGCTAAAAGCATGAAGGCGTGTGGCGAAAGTATACGTAAGAATGTCATTACTGCAAAAATCTTGTGGTCAATGATTTCTAAATTTAACTATGTTGTGTGCTCGATTAAAGAATCCAACAACTTGGACATCATAACCATTAACAAATTGCAGAGTAGTCTTTTGGTTCATAAGCAAAGAATGACTTATCAAGGAGAAGAAGAACAAGTGTTGCATATTACAAATGCAGACAAATGAGGAAGAGGAAGAGGTAGAAGTTCTTTCCGAGGCAGAGAAAAAGGGAGACAATCATTCAACAAAGCTCAGATTGAATGCTTCAAATGTCACAAACTTGGACATTTTCAATACAAATGTCCTTCATGGGAGAAGAAAATAAATTATGTTGAGATGGAAGATACGATGGAACAAGAAAAATAAGAGGATGAACTCACAAGAAAAATAAGAGGATGAACTCTTGCTAATAGCTCATACTGATATTAAGCAACGAAAGGAAAATGAATGGTTTCTTGACTCTGGGTGCAGTAACCACATGAGTGGTAACAAAGAGTGGTTCTCAAAGTTGGATGAGAATTTAATACATACAGTAAAGCTCGACAATAACACTCAAATAGTTGTGATGGGGAAAGGAAGTGTTCGATTCAATGTTAATGGAGTTACACATTTAATTTCACATTTGTATTATGTTTCAAAACTCAAAAACAATCTCTTAAGCATATGACAACTTCAAGAGAAAGACTTGACTATCTTGATTCAGAATGGGAAGTGTAAAGTCTATAATCCTGAAAGAGGACAGATTATGGAGATAAACATGAAGGGTAACAACTACCATGGTATCAATAAATTCTACATGTTTTCGGACATAGCTAGAGTATGATTCTCAGGTTTGGCACAATCGACTTGGTCACTTAAGCTACAATGGTTTGAGGACGCTTTCCTCTAAGCAACTAGTAAATGGATTGCCCTCTCTCACTACTCCAAAAGACCTTTGTACGTGCTATTTGGCTGGGAAGCAACATTGAAATTCTATGCCTATAAAAAGGCTATGGAGAGCATCAAACAAACTTCAACTTGTTCATGCAGACATATGTAGACCTATCAAACCAATTTCAAGCAGCAACAAGAGGTATATTCTGAGTTTCATTGATGATTTTTATCGCAAGACTTAGGTCTACTTCTTGCATGAAAAATCAAAAACTTTCTCTCTGTTTAAAAGTTTCAAAGTGTTGGTTAAAAAGGAAGTTGGGGTAAACATTGTTTGTTTAAGAACAAATAGAGGTGGTGAATTTACTTCAAACAAAATTGGAGAATTTTGTCAAGGTCAAGGTATAAGTAAACAATTGACAACAACTTACACACCTCAACAAAATGGAGTTGTTGAGAGAAAAAACAGAACAATCATGAATATGGTACGTTCTATGTTGATTGGAAGACAAGTCCCTAAGATGTTTTGGCTCGAAGCTGCAAGATGGTGTGTTCATATTCTTAATAGATGTCCTACAACAGTTGTGCATAACAAAACTCTTGAAGAAGCATGGAGTGGAATGAAGTTGATTATTTTCGGGTGTTTGGATGCATAACACATGTTCATATACTAGATCAACAACGAGTCAAATTAAATGATAAAAGCAAGAAATATGTTCTCCTTGGTGTAAGTAATGAATCCAAAACATATCATTTGTTTGATCCAGTCAACAAGAAAGTACTAATAAGAAAGGATGTGATATTTGAAGAGCATAAATGATGGCATTGGGAGCAAAATGAAGAATGCCAACAAGATATTCTTGATTGGGGAGAAGATGAAGAATATATGAGTGACACCGAAGAACAATATAAGGAGAATGTTGTGAATAGTAATAATGATTGAAAAAATGAGGAACAAATGAAGGGAATGTTGTGGATAGTTTCATAGGCATTGGTGCTCATCCTATGAACTATGAGACTTCAGTTGAAGGGAGAGTTAGGAGGAATCAGAGAAAGCCAGTTTGGATTATTGATTACGAAATAGGAGAAGGTCTATCAGATGATGCTGACCTAAATGCAATGATGGTCACTACAGATGATCCAATTTCATATGAGGAAGCTATCAAGAGCAAGAAGTGGAGAGATGTAATGATGAAAGAGATAGAATCTATAGAGAAAACAAGACTTGGGAGCTGACTGATTTGCCAAGAGGAGTGAAGCCAATTAGAGTAAAATGGATATTCAAAACCAAATTTAAAGAAAATGGAGAAGTAGACAAGTTCAAAGCAAGGCTAGTGGCAAAAGGGTACGCTCAACAATATGGACTAGATTACACTGAAGTATTTGCTCTAGTTGCCAAACATGATACTATTCGCATAATACTTGCAATAGTAGCACAATATGGCTGAAATATTTTTCAGTTAGATGTGAAGAGTGTCTTTCTTCATGGTGAACTTAAAGAAAATATTTATGTGCAGTAGCCCACTGGTTTTGTGAAAAAGAGTGAAGAAGACAAAGTGTACAAATTAAAGAATGCACTATATGGCCTTAAACAAGCACCAAGAGTTTGGTACAACAAGATAGAGGCCTATTTTGTTCGTAATGGTTGTGATAAATGTCTTTATGAACACACACTGTTTACAAAATCAAAGGATGGAGGTAAAATTTTAATTGTGAGTCTGTATGTAGATGACTTGATATATACTAAAAATGATTGGAGTATGTGTGATGAGTTTAGAAGATCTATGAAGTCAGAATTTTATATGACTGATTTAGGAAGAATGAGATATTTTCTTGGAGTTGAAATTATACAGAGTTTAAGTGAAAATTTTGTGTGTCAAAGGAAATATGCTCATGAAGTGCTATCACAGTTTAATATAGAAAATTGTAATGCAGTTAAAAATTCTATTATTTCAGGCACAAGACTATCAAAGGATGATGCAGGAACCAAAGTTGATGCAACTATGTTCAAACAAATAGTTAACAGTCTTATGTATTTGACTACAACTCAACCAGATTTAATGTATGGAGTAAGCTTAATCAACAAATTTATGTCTAGTCCTACTAAATCTCACTGGTTTGCAACTAAACAAATATTGAGGTACTTGAAAGGAACAACTAAACTAGGTATCTACTACAAGAAAGGGGAAACACAAATGTTGTAGCATACACAAACAGTGACTTTGCTAAAGACATAGATGATTGAAGAAGCACTCCTGATTTTGTGTTTTTGCTTGGTTATGGAGCAGTCTCATGGTCTTCAAAGAAACAACCAATAGTGTCATTGTCCACCACCGAAGCTGAGTATATAGTTGTTACCTCATGTGCATGTCAATGTATTTGGATTTAAAGGGTTTTGGAGAAACTGAGCTTTAAAGAATAGAAGAACACATTGATTCTACGCGACAACAATTCCACTGTATAACTATTTAAGAATCCGGTGTTTCATGGGAGGAGCAAACACATTGACATTAAATTTCATTTTTTAAGAGACTTAGTGAAAGATGGAATTATCAAGTTAAATTACTGTAGTTCACATGTTCAAGTTGCTGATATCATGACCAAGCCCCTCAAATTGGAACAATTCTCAAAACTTCTCAATATGTTAGGCATAATTAAAGCATCAAAATTAAACTAAATGCTCTTGCATCTAGTTTAAGGGAGGAAATATTAACAAATGGTCAGTTATTGATCTATTTTTTAGGATATGAAGCTAAAATTCAATGCATAATTTTAAAAAACTACCCACTGCTATGTACATGAAATTAATGGGTTAGTAAATAATTTTAGAAAACCACTCACTACTCTCTACATGAAATTAGTGGATGTAAATGTTATTTTTGTTTTGTTTTGAGTTTGTATGACTATATATAACCTAAATTGTATCTGTGAATTGAACAACACATTGAGGTACATAAAACAAATTTTTTTTACTATTATGTTCAACAAGTTTTTAGAAAAATCTTTGATATTTTCTTAAGAAATTTATAACTTGACAATAATTTTCTTTTAAAAAATAATTAAGTGTATATTAATGAATTTTATTATATATTATTAAAAATATTTTTATTTGTTACAATCTAATTAAGTTATTATTGTTATATAAATTATAATTATAACTAATACATTATTCAGTTTAATAATTGTCTTGATTTTTAATACAATGCATGTAACACGTAATTACATCAGCCAAATATCCGGAGGCTGGTAATGAATTCACTATGGTGGACTTTAGAAAATCACATAAATAATATTCATCCAACATAATAAATGTCATCTACTTGAACGTTAACCAGTAGCCACTTGCACAAAGAGAATTGGTAAGCAGAATTGAAAAGAGAGGCACCCGACGAATGGTTAAATGCGTCCATTGGAGGCAACCAAATGCTATTCTCGATTCTTGACTTTGCCACTTTGCCTTCGTCAAATGGATTTAATCAGAATGCGTACACACTCAGAATAAAGTTTTTTTAAGTGTCAATTATTTATGATTTATTATATTATTATAAACCATTGATTTCTATTATAACTATTTCAAAATTTTATTTAAAACGTTATTTAATTAATTAATAGTGTAAAAAATTATTTTAATAATATATCAAAATTAAACTTAATTAGCAAAAAACTCCTTCTTATACATACCATGTGTCCTAGATGCTGGGAAAGACTCGTTCAGATAATGACGAAGGGAATTGTACAATACAGCCACTGCTGCAACCAATAATTTGTCTTAGAGAATAAGAATTTTGTCTAAAAATAATTGGAATATATACACATTAGTAATTATAAGAATTATTTTAAATAAAATATTAAAATTAAATATGAAAATGGTGTTCAACTAACTTTTTAAAAGCAATTATTGTATAATAATAATGATTCGTGAAATGAAAAAATAGAGGCATTTTAGGTCAGAGGTGGTGTCCGGGGCAGGCAGAAGGCAAAGAAGCAACTAAACCTTCCCCATTTCCTAACTCACTCTTTGTGGGCCCTACTTTTGAATTTTCTTCATAGGTTTAAGTTGCAACCCAAAAGGGAAAATAAAAATAAAAAGAAAATTATATAGTCGTCGCCTGAGAGATTCGAACTCTCGCGGGGAAACCCCATGTACTTAGCAGGCACACGCCTTAACCACTCGGCCAAAGCGACAACTTGCTTTTTAGTTTTCAATTTATACTAATTGTTTCTTATCAGATTCTGTTTTTGCTACAGCAAATAATGTTACGATATAGAGTAACATTTATAAAAAAAAAAACATAAAACTTTTTATAACTTAAAAATATTTTATCTATAAATTAAAAACTATGTTTTAAAAAATTATATAATTTTTTTTTAAAATTAGTTTATACATAAGTTAATTTTAATTTATGAACAAATTATTTTATTTTTATTCTAAAAGTACTTCTGAAAAAATTATTCAAATAGACTATTATTTTTATCATTATTTAATATAAAATATAAATATTAAATCAATTTTTAATTTATTTTTATAAATTTTAATTAAAAATAGAAAAAATGATTTTTTATAAAATAGTTTTACTCCCTTTAAACATTATAAGTACAAAATAAAGATATTTATTTTAACTTTATTATTATTAATTAAATTATTAATATTATTATTATTGTTAAAATAATAGGAAGAAAAAAATTGAAGATAAGAAAGTAATATATAATTATTTTAAAAAATAATTTGGACAAGTGTAAAGAGAGAAGTGACCGAATAAAAAGTGAAAAAATATAAAATTATAGCAATTAAAGGTAAAATAGATAATAATAAAAAAAAGAATTTGTGTAAACTAAAAGATTATATTATTATAATAATTTTATTATTGTTATAGATTCTTATTAATAAAATGAGATGTTATATTTTTTAATTACTATTTTGATATTATGGTATCGTAAAATTTTATGATGAAATAAAAGGTAACAATTTTTTACTTTGATGATGTAATTATTTAAGAATTTAAAATAAATTTTATATATTATCGTACAAATATTTTTATTTATTTGAAACAATCAACTATTTGTGTCACAATCCATTATTTTTTATAGCTGACTTCATGGTTTCTTTTATGGTAATTGGTTCTTAAACTTAAACAATATCTTGTATGATAAATATTGCTGTGAATTAGCTTATATATAAAATAAATTTTAGTTTATAATTTGTTTCTTTTTTCTTATTTTTTTTTCTTTAAATTCTTATAAAAAAATCATTTAAATACGTGTAAATTCCAAATTCATAATCCAATTTATTAGTGCTAAATGAAAAATTAGCTTCAATAAATAAAATTGAAAGAAAAAGTATCATAGATTTGTTGAGGTTAAAATAATAGTTATTATTAAGAACATATAACTCAGTTTATTAAATAGAGTATATGAGTTGTTATAAATTATTTACTATTTAAATTTGATTTTGATGAATAATTAAAAATAACAATAATTTTTATTAACATATTTGGATCCATGGTGTAATAAGAGAAATTATCTTTTTTTTTAAAATGTAAATGTAAATGTTATAGTTATTTAATTTATTTTAAAAAATATTTAAGTTTTATGTGACGTGTAAACCAAAAACATTGTATATTTTCTTCAATTTGACGTGAATTTAACTGGAAATGCACAAGTGAAAAGTATACTCAAACCTGAACTCAGCAATAAAACGAAAGGTTAAACTGTGCCAACATATTCATAGAGTTTGAATTATCATATGAGATCCATGTTAAATCACATAAACTACGCCAAAGCAATCAAAATTGCTTCAATTCAATGCGTATGTAATAGTAAATCGCAAATCAAAACATGTTAATTATTGGATGGTTGCGTTTGTTTGTCCCAACTACATTTATGTTTAACATTTTACTTTAAAATTAATTAATAGAATAATGCATTAATCATTTACATATATTTACTAATGTTTTTGGGTAAAATATTTACCATTATTTTTAAATAAAAATAGAGTAAATAATAAATTATGTGATAAACCTCATCATTAATTAAAATTAAAATGTCCAACTGTTTGAAAAGAAACAAAATTTTATTCGCCACATACTAAACTTTTTTTTCTGCTGACGAAGGACACCGTTATGTTTATACGCAGATAACAGTCTCACAAGAGTAAATAATCAATTAGTCAGCAAAAAAGAAGAAGAGTAAATCATCAATTTAATTTTTGAATTTTTATTTTTATTTTATTTTAATTTTTAAATTAATTAAAATTTAAATAAATTTTTTAAATCTTTTAATTTCATTTATGTCCTTAAAAATGACTTATTTTTCTCATTTTGAAATCTAATTAGAGAAATTAAATAATAACATAAACTTAAAGATCTAAATAAAAAATTAATAATTTTAAAAATTTAAATAAAATCTTAAAAAAAATTTAAAGACTTATTTATTTTTTTTATTTCAAATATTAAAATAATAATAAGATATAAACGAAAATTTGTCAGACGCTCACGTCTCACGATGTATGATGTATGAGCGTAACGCTTTAATAAAAAAGGGTTAAGAATTTTCAAGACAAAATTATTTAATCGAATAAGTCAAATTTGAGTTAGTAAAAATTTCTTTGAAATTTGTTGAAATAGATTTTTAGTGAGTTACTTTATCTAGAAGTAATTTTATTAATTTAATTAAAAAAGTTACATTAGACCTTTAAAAAGATTAAAGCAAAGGTTTGCAGTTTTTTTTACCAAATAATAAATCAAATTCTAACTTTATATTTGAAAATTAAATTAAGCCTCACTCAACATGGCTTCGTGCCGGTTAATTCGAAAGTTTGCTTAAATTTTTGTTTGATTTAAAGTTAGAAAATGAAATATTATCTTTTTTTAATAATAATTCATACTCTTTAATGTAAATATTTGATTCATACTAGTTTATACATGTTTTTAAAAATAATTTAAAATTAATTTTATCAAAATTAATTATATCAAATTTTAAACTAATCAGTGTAGCAAAAAAAAAAAAAAACTAAACAGGTACTGAAGCTGAAAATTTAGTACTGTATTTATACATGGTTCGACTATTTGTATTTTATAAAAAGAAGAAATTAAAAAAAAGTACAGGAACATCATTTTCATTTGATTTGTAAAATTTTGCTTCCTAATTTTCACATAAGACATATGATAGTAAGTGTTTGATTTTAAGTTGAAAAATTGATTATAAATCTTGAATTGATTTTGAACAATTTTTTTTATGTTAGATAAAAATTTATAAATGATTATGAGTTTAAACATTTTAAAATAACTTTTGTATTAGATAAAATATTTTATATAAAATTTTACTCTTAACTTTATTTTATAATAAAAACATTCAAAGAAAGATCATATTACTTTAAAAATAATTTTAATAAAAATCAATTTTATTAACACTCGTTCGAACATAATCAATTGAATTGGCTTTATTACTACTCCCTTCTATATCCTTAAATTAAGAGTACAAGTAAAAGGTATGATCAATGATGTGCCATTTAACCCATTTATAATAGATGGGGGATACAAAAATATGTGTTAAAATTTGAAGCTTGAATAATAAAGTTAATATTAATGAAGAATGAACTAAGAGCATGTCCAGCTATGGAACTCCATTAGAGTTCTTAAGTTTACTTTTTGTAGATTCTATAGTACACTTTACACTTAGAAAAGTTTTTCTTATTTTTTCTTCAATGCTAAACAGTTTTTAAATCTGTTCACTTTCCTAATTTTGTTTGGATCCACACTTTCCCCTCTTTCTCTCTGCTTCACCTTCCTAGTTTGCTTCATCTCCACGCATGGTAGTCCCTCCTTCACATACTCGGTGATACAGTGACATTTTCTCTTCATTCCCCAATCCACATAGAGGAAACGATGGTTTAGATTTTCTCTCATAAAACCATTCTTTCAATACAAGAAGTGGTGATAAGAACCATTGTTAGAGATGGTTTAAGGATTTGTTTAGTCAGCAAAATAAAATGAAGTTTAATCTTACTTTTATATAACTTATAACTTTAAAAAGTATATATTTGTTACTTAAAAAGTTTAAAACACATTAATTGTTATTTTTTTATTTATATTTATAATTACTTTTATTTTAAAAAATAAAAATAAAAATAATGTTAGATTAATAAATAAAAATATGAAAAACGTATTAAAAATACAAATAATTTTTAAAAAGCATACAAATAATTTTAACATAACAAAAATAATGACTAGGTTAATTTATTAATCTATGTATTATAAATTTAAATAATAATTAAAAAAGATGAAGATAATAATATATAATTTGATAAAATAAAAAAAAGCTAGCATCTTTTTTAAAATATTTTCTATATGATTAATTAAAATTTATTAAAAGTCATTAATTTTGGTCAGACTCAATAAATTTAAACTAAATACATAAAAGTATTAGAAAGAAATTATTTAAAAGAATATACTAACATTCTTCTTAATATTATGTCATATTTATTGTGATGTTATATAAGTAAAATATTATATGGGATAAAATAATACTATCGTGCATTTAGTGATTAATACAATAGATAAAACAAAAGTTAACACTTTTTATGAAAATATTTAAAAATATGATGTATTAATAATTTCATTGATTATATTAGTTTTTTTGGGAGTAGTATTCGATAACAAAAAGAAAATCATATAAAAGTTAAAAAACTCATAACACGAGAATATATATATATATATATTTATTTATTTATTTATTTATTTATTAAAACTTCAAGTAATTATCTTATATTAAAAGTTGTCTCTCTCTCTATCTCTTTATACATTTTTTACTTGATAAAATCATATAGTGATTAAACATAAAAAATAGTCATTCCTCCTTACAAGATGTACCAATAATAATCTAATTAATAAGCATATGTAATTATATTAAAAACTGTTATTTGCTTTTAGTTTAATATATTATTATTTTTAAATTCTTAACCAAGCTTTTATTTAGCATTTTCTGAATTACAAATAGACCGGCTTACTTTTTCTATACACGCATACTTTAATCTTATCACCTACTCTCTTCAAATGAGGAGCCCTGATCTGATCTTAGGTAATAAGCCTTTGTAATATAAATTTTTCTTATGGATACGTCGAATGTAATCTCACATGTACATTCGAATCATCCAACTAATCCTTTTGTTATGGTCCAGATGCAATGTTCAAAAATGTCCCAAAACCACTCTTAATGAAGCACTTGTGAAATGTTGAATAAGACTAAATGGCATCTTAAAACTGGTGTGAATGTAATACAATGATAATTATTCTAGTCTTCCTCAATTGGATCACATACCTTTCAGTCATTCATTCCAAATACATATTGGTTCAAAGCTTCAAATAGTAACAATTGCCCTGTATGGAGAGAAAAATGACCTTGTATCATAAACTATAAATCATCACTTCCGATTTTGTGTATAGATAACTTGTACCAAATCAAGATTCTATGTGGTGTTATAATCTAAATTAATAGTTTGATATATGTGTTCTCCATATTTATCCTAAAATTGTCAAGTAAAAAAATTAAAAGAAGACAAATTTGTTCTTTTAAATAATCTCAATTTTTTTAAGAATTAATTGAATGAATTATTTCAAATCAAAATGTAAATTTTGTACAACAGATAAATTAAAAGAAGCGTAAGTTTTATTTCTTAAAATATGATTGATTTTTTTTTCATTTTCTTATCTCTCCTTCTACCAAGGCCTTCTAGAACTCTTAAAAAAACAAATTTGTATAAGATGTGATATACATATAATTATTTATAAAATATTATTATTTTTATTTATATCTCATTATCATTATTATACGTAATGAAATAGATACAAAATATTATTATACAAATTATTTTATAAATAACAATTTTCAACTTGTATTCAATGAAGTTTTAACGGTATGCTTATATAAAAAAAAAAAGTAATAATTCATGTCATGGACAAGACAATACGTTGGGCCCAAAATTTGGATAGCCCATGATATGAAAACCGAAGTGATTGGTCTACCAATGAAAAAGAGATGCCCTTTTAATTGACAGTTAAAGTGAAGAATGTTGTTCAGCAATAAAAAAAGGGAAGAATGTTCCCTTCTTAATTGTCCCTCAACAGTCCAAAATAAAGTTATTGAATGTGCAGTTAAAATAACATTACAGACTTTGAATCAGACTTGAAAACAAACCAACTGGAAGCATTATTATAAGAGATACATGTAAGAATTTAATCCAAACACAGTATTGTAAATTAAAATACTTAAGACGTTAAAATATCATTACATGATGTTATTCCTCAAATGGTATTAGTATTCATTTGATTAGAGGAAGGAAATGTAAAAAAATGAAATGAGATGGTATAAAATAATAAAAAAATTTAAATTAAAGTTGATTAATTAATAAAAAAAATATGAAATTCATCTTAAAATTTATTTATTTATTCTAAATTTTGTCTCATCAAACACACACATCTTATTTTTACCTTGACATTTTTTTGAAAACTTTTTTGTTATAGAATTTTTTTGAAAACTTTAAAATGTAACTTTTCGTACATTTACATTTATTTAAAAAGTAAGCCTGTCGTTTATTCCCTCGCTACCCCAAGAAGAGCATGGACCTACATGTTAGCTGAGGGAAAAAGTGAAGGGTACCCTCCCTGCCATTCCTCTTTTGATCATTATTGACCAGGAAATTTTATCGTTAAGAAGACAACCTAAAATAGTAATATAAATATTTCTTAGAGTCTTTTTAATTAAAATACAAATTTTATTTTAATAATTTATATTAACCATTAATATTAAAATACTTGTCATATTATGCTTAAATTTTGTATTTTGATAAATCCAAAAGACATGACAACATATCTAATCTACACATAAGATATATTATATATAGTTATATTAAATACTTAAATAAATAATTTTATTATCTATAAAAGTCTTACTTAATTTGAGTAACATTTTCTTCATAAATAATACTCTTATTTATATTATTTTTCTACTAAAGACAAAAAAAAAAAATTAAGACTGAACAACTCCATTCGATAACTAATCATATGATTAATTTATTTCTTCCAAAATATCGATCCTTATACTAATAATCATTTAATATTCAATTCCTAAAATCACGCAACTATCATTATTACAAACATAAATATCATGTCTAAAATATAGTATATAATATAATTTATATAATCTTATGGACAAACATAATAAAGTAACGTAAAACAATCAATTATCTAAATTTTTATTCTCTATAAATAAGCATTACAATATCTTTCAAATACACATGATATTTTATTAAATATTAGTTAAAGCTTTAGAGTCTTTTGTAAATATATTTCTTTTAATATACACAAAAAAAATGTCATGGACATCTATTAGAGCTACTTCACCAAAGAAGATACTTGTAACAATTATTTCATGACATTAAAGGCATATATGAAAAAGAATTACATTACCATTTACCACTATTCTTAAAAAGAAAAGGCAAAACATTATTACTATTTATATTGAATGGTAACAAACCATTACACATCCTAAACTAAAATCAAGAAAAAAGAAAATGTCTAGATCATTCTTACCCTCTTAGGAATATATATACGCAGCGGCACATCCACTCATTGACCCACTTATTGTGGCATTCTACTGGCATTAATTAATAAGTACTGTAGTAATAATACTACCATTTCATAATAATAATACTTCTATTATTACCGAACGCAAAGAGCACATTGATTGTTTTGCTCTTATGATGTGAGTGAGATTCTACGGTTGTTACTTTCCAAGTACCAAGATTCTACAATCCTAACCCGAAGGCTATTAATTGGATGTGGAGCAATAGTGGTACACAAAACCTGCAACGTTACCATTAGCATTTATATTTACCAACGCAACGTTTTCGATTTTTTTTTTAAAAAAAAAAAAGGAAAAATACTTAAAAAGAAGAGATAGTTGAGACGTTACTGTAGAATGATGCAAGGAGAGAAGGATGTTGAAACGGCAAGTCCCGGAGGACAAGAGAAACGACAAACAGATCGCTGTGTCGCATATTCGCAATTGGACAATCTGAGCTGAATCGAAACACCAAAACTCGATTTCAGAGCCGCGGAATCAATTCTTTCATTTCGGATGCTCGTGCTCATTGCATCACTCAGGCTGTGGGGATTTTGATTTTACAATTTTGCCCCTGCCGGGAACCGAAACTCCTCCTTCTGCCGCGGAGCGCTGTTGCGGTTGTCGGCGTCGGCGTCGGCGTCGGCTATCTATGCCTATCAAGATTACGACGCTGTGGATCCTGTGTTCGGGGCTGGTCCTGGGTGCGGGATAAGGTGAGTGAGTGAGTGAGTGAGTGAGTGAGTGAGTACGATGCTGGTACCCGGGATTTTAGGGTTTCAGGGTTTGGTGTATGTGGTTTTGGCGTTGGGTTTTGCGGTGATTCGGCACGTGTGGAGGAATGCGGAGGCAAAGAGGGAGGAGGAGACGACGACGACGATGAGGTTCGTTGAGGATCCTGACGTGGCGGAAATGGAGGTTGCTGCTCCGGCGGTGGCGTCGTCGGTGGAGTATTCTTCTCCGCTTCCGGCGAATGGTTCTCGGTGGTACCAATGTGCGGTGTGTTATGCTCCTACCACCATGCGGTGTTCTCGCTGCAAGGCTGTGAGATATTGGTTCGTTTTCTTGCTTCGTGTTTATGTATTTGAATTGCTATGCTATGTTATTAATATTAACCTCAGAGGTAGAAGAAAAGGGTAGGAAGTAGGAACACTGGAGAGGGATTATAGGAACTGCTATGCTATGCTATGTTATTAGTATTCGTTGCTCTTAATTAGAAGTAGCCTTTGTTTGAAAGGGATTAGTGTTTGGGAGGGTGGGGAGTTGATGAATTTAGTCATTTTGTGCTTTGGTTTCAATTTTAGTGTGTTTCACGTTCAAAGGGCATTGAGATTAGACTTGGGTAGTTGTTTGGAAAAGCTTTATTGTTGGATGGGGGACGTGAGTCCAATATTCTTGGTTCACCTTGCATGTTGTCTTCTGTTTAATTTAGCCCGTTTATTCAATTTTTCTGTTGAAGTAATTGTGCGTTTGAATACCCATTTAGAAAAGAGAGAAACCACATCAATTCTACTTAAAGATGTGAAAGCTATCTGCATGTTTAGTATCGCGTTATTCAGCCATCAACATGTGTCAAGCAGAACACGTTATTGTGAGCAATTTGACGTTAATTTATAAGACAGCATGGATCATCAAAGCAGATCCAAACATGCACTAAAACTATTTGCTTCTGGTGACAAACCATTTCCCCATTGTGGGACCAAATACACTATAAGGTGTTTGCATTGCCTCTGAAGTTAGGAGCTTTTGTTCTTTCCCTTTTGCTTGACGACAAAAAAATAATTTAATATATTGAGGGGAATTTTTTTTAATGTTTTTCTCTTTTATGTTTGAAAGTGAAATATGTTTGTTTATTTAGAGCTTGATTTGTCGTCTTTATAGTAGTGTGTAATCTTAATAATGATTTGATGCAGCTGCATTCCTGAATATTTGTAGTTTCTTTTGCCTGTGTCTCTTCTCTGTTTAGTTACATGTCTTTCAAGTCATCATTTCAGCCTCTTATTATGTTAGAATGGTTGTTATTCATTCTCACAAGCATGCTTTCTTTTAGTTCGGGTAAGTGTCAAATTAGTCACTGGAGACAAGGTCACAAGGATGACTGTTGTCCTTCAACTACCACCATGGAGCTCAAAGACGAAAATATTTCTTTCAGGGCATCAGTATCCAAAACTGAGTCTGGTCTTCATGGTAATGGTTTTGATTACAAGTCTCATACTCTCATTATATTGTTTCGTGCATATATAGTTTATAATTTAGCTAGATTTGTTGCAGAAATTAAAGGAGCACATACCAGTATTTCATCTTCCAATGACTCGTGTTCCAGCCTTGATCCTTCGGTTGCTGCAAGAAAATCATTTGATGGTAACTGTTACAGCAGATTTGCAAAGCCTGTCTGCAATGATACTACTGATGATTCAAGTGTTGCTTCTGCTCATAACAAAGAAGCAGTTAACATGAAATGTTCTGTGAATATTGAAGTTAAGGATTCTAATACAAGTAAAAGAAGCAAGACAAATCCTAATAACACCAGTGATGAGACTCGATTTAAATCGAAGTTACCCAAAACTAAATCTGACACATCACATGATGAGGCAGCAAATTTTGGTAGCCATGAACGCAGAAAAAAAGTTGCAACAGTTGAAAAATCAGTAACAGATGCCTCTAAATGCAAAACCGTGCCTTACTTTAGTGGTTCAAGTAAATATGCTGTAATTGATGATGTAGAAGAAGAATCTCATTCATCCAAATACAGAGAAGCCCGAAGATCATCATCTAGTTCTCGTGATCGACTATCCTCAACTACTAAGGGGGATTTTCTTTCACAGTCCAAGTGTATGAAAACTGACAATTATCATACCTTACCCACAAAAGTTAGTGCTATTCCAAATCTGCCACAAAATGTTCGTAGTGGTTTGAAAACATCAATGCAAAAAGTTGTTCAGCAGTTTAGAAGCTCAAAAGAGTCGAGATCCAATTCAATATCTTCTGAAAATGCGGTTGGGAATATATTTGACTTATTTCTTTAGAAAATGTTATTATTATTATTATACACAACAATTTTCTCTCTGTTGATTTACAAATTGTATACCTTTGGCAGATGGGCTTTCCTTATGAACTCTTTGTGGAACTTTACTGTTATGACAAGATGAAGCTATTCCCCTTTGGCCTTACAAACTGTGGGAACAGGTATTGTTGAGTTCTTTTTTACTTCCCATTGATTGGTATAATACGTTATAGGCCATGTAACTGCTCTAGTGAGAGGAAGGGAGGAGGAAGGAAAGAGTTAGGAGTCTGTCATTTTGTTTTGTAGCTTTATGTTTCTTCATTTTTTCTTTGAATACTCTCGTGGGGTGTGGTCCTACAGGTATAAGAATAGGGTGTGGTAATTGTGATGAAAGAAACCTTTGAGAGAGCATCTAGGGAATATTCTTGTTACTGGATGGCTACTTCATACTGGTATTCAATGTGTGCTTCTTTGTTGTGTTTCATGTAGTTCAAAGGAGCTGCATTCAGTGCTTGTTTGTGTAGCTTTTCTCTATTCAACATTAATTACCTTGCTAATTGAAATGCCTCTTCTGCAGCTGCTATGCTAATGCAGTTCTCCAGTGCTTGGCATATACTCGGCCGCTGACTTCATATCTTTTTCAAGGGTTCCATTCAAAACGATGCAAGTTTCTCTTAATAATACCATCATGATTTAACTTGTCTGCTATCAGGACCCTGTAATTAATTAAATCTTCACAATGTTTTCATTAGGTCAGAAGAAGGGGTGGTGTTTTACATGTGAGTTTGAATATCTAATTCAGAAGGCAAAAGAAGGGATCTCTCCACTTTCACCAATTGGGATATTATCTAAGATACACAAGATTGGAAGCCATCTTGGGCATGGGAGGGAAGAAGATGCACATGAATTTTTGAGGTGAGGCAAATAATTGCTTAAGCTGTGAAGCCATCTTGAATTTATACATCAAAGTTGTCTACATTATAAATTGCTCAACTGGCAGGTGTGTCGTTGATACAATGCAATCTGTTTGCCTCAAGGAAGCAGGTGTTTCAAGTCCTTTGGCAGAAGAAACAACTCTAGTTGGTTACACTTTTGGAGGTTATCTACGGTCTAAGGTTGTTCCCTGTTGAACAGTATTTTTTGTTGAGGTTCAAATTTTCAATTTTTACAGAGTGGTAAGAAGATAGTTTCTCTATATATTGAAATTTATTTGGTGCCAATTGCAGATAAAGTGCTTAAGATGTCTGGGGAAATCTGAGAGGTATGAGAGAATGATGGATCTTACTGTTGAAATTGATGGGGATATTGGAACTTTGGAGGAGGCTCTTGGACAATTTACAGCGCCTGAAATCTTGGATAAAGATAACAAGTATAATTGCAGCAGGTTGGTTAATTTTCTATCCATTTTCTTATTTATTCCAATTCCAGTCTAGCCTATTACATTAAACTTATAATGTTCCTGTGCTTGGTTTTCTTTTCTTTCCTTTTTCCTTAGCAAGTATAATACATTGCTTGTATTATACCTAAGTTCTATGGCAGTTTAATTTTGTTTCATTTTTTTAATGCTACATCATAGATATTAAAATTGAATACTATTAATTAATTTCTGTTTTGCAGTTTAATTGAGCTTGAAACGATCACAAATGATTTGATAATAGAATTTTTCAAGATTCAATTTGAGTTTTTAACTAATGAGTTAAATTCCTAAACAGAATGAGTAATTGCTGATTTGGTCCCACTTGCTTGAAACTATAGTTCTAATATACAATTCATCCATTGTGTACAAAGTGATAAACAAAGCTCTGTGGAGTTTCAAAAGTAATAGAAGAAAAGATCCTAATCCTGTTGGAAGGTTAAGTTTAAGATTTTATTGGGAGTGGATTAAACTTACTAAAATGATTCAAAATTGACCAGAAGCTGTAGAAGTGTGTGTGTGTTTTTCAGATGCGAATCTATGCAGCGTTTTAAATCCTGGCATATAATGGCTGGCCACAAAATCACTTTAGTGGGATAGCCACTATTCTGAAATTTTTAATGCAGTTTATATATGTGTACTATATATATATTAATTCTCAAAAAATGAGGCAGAGAATAATAATATACAGAGAAAACAGAGGCAAAGAAACCAGTTGCTGGAGAAGAGAATACACAGGCAGAGAAAGTGAGAAACCAGTTGCCAGAGAAGGAATGCTGCATTGAGAAAGAAATGAGGTTGAGAGACGTCGTACACAAACGTGATGATTGGGTTGAGAGAGAAAGTGATAAATGACAGCTTTTTGATTGATTTTATAAGCAACATTTTGTTTTGGGAATTTGAATCCCAAAAATAGCCCCCAAACAAACCCTAATGTTAAGTGTTCAGAGGACTTTTTTGGAATCAAGAGATAGCTCCAGTATCCTGTCTGCTATGGCCATTAGTTAACCTGCGATAGTCGCTATCACTGAACTACTCTGCTACGACAGCTTCTGTGTAGCAGCCAGGGGTCACTCTGCTATGCTGCTATAGTGCACTCTTTAAAACCCTGAAACTACGGTCTTGTGGCTTACTGGGCTTTTAAGAAATTTGGTCAAATTGATTTAAATGACTCATCTTTAAATGGTTTTTTACAATCCTCTCTGAAGGAATGCTTTGTGGAGTGCTACACTTACAAGGGTAGTTTGCTTTAAAAGTAATTCTACTCTTACAAGAAAAATGAGAAGTTTGCACAAAATACTTTGTGGAGTGCGTGGAAGAAGGATTCCATGGGACATTGTGATTAGGCTTAGCTATTCTGTAATTTGTTTGATGAATTTATTGATTCAATTTAGGAACATATTAGGATTTTTGTTCAGCTAAATGTGATTTCATTAAACTAAAGATGTAATCATAGCGAATGTTATTAAACTTGAGATTCTACCCAGGATTAGGAGGGGGTGAATAGTCATAACTTGAATCACAAGATCCTACTTCCTACCTAAAATGCAAAATTATACTTATATACACATGCATAAAAAACAGCATACATAAAGAGAATCACCTCTGAATCACAACATTAAACAACCTTCAATTGAAAAATCATAATAACAAATCATAAGATCCAAATATAATAAATCAGTCTAAAATTATAAAAGACAATAAGGAAGAGAGCAGAGACTGAGTGAGAGAAGGTACCTGGGTGAGTGAGAGACGGTAGCGACTAAGGGTGAGAGAAGACAGAAAAGACTGAATGCAGAACCGGCTGTGTGTTCACAGTTCGCACTTTGTACAGCCAAAGGGAGGTGCAGGTGGTGGCGGTGGCGCAGGGTAGAGAGGGGGTGGTTGCAGTTGGCAGCAGTGGTGAGAAGTTTGAAGGTTGTTGGTCACAGATGAAGAGAAAAAGGAGATTAGGAATTTTTAAAACTAGGTCAAAGGGATCCAACCCAGAATCTGGGTCTTCTTTGCCTTGCTGCGGATCAATGATCCGACGAATTCATGATGAAGATCGCGATTTCACTCTGGTCCTGCTCGCCAACGATCCTGTGAACGATTCAGCACACCATGGATCCCTCAACTTGTAGAATTGTATGATCAGAACTTACTAGATATTAGAACTTTATGTACTGAGCACAATGCAAAGTCTGTCATTTGGATTTTTGTGAATTTATATGAATTTTTTTATTTTGGTTTTGTGAAGACTGAAGTAGTGCTACAGATGTCATGCAATTTAGAGGGGCAAGAATGGTATTTTAAGGGTTACTTTTCCTTTCCTATGTGGGACACAAAACAATTAAATCATCCTAATTGTTTCTTTCTCGCTATCCAGATGTAAAACGTATGAGAAAGCCAGGAAGAAGTTGACAGTATTGGAGGCACCAAATATTCTTACAATTGTATTAAAACGATTTCAGGTAATTTTGAAGTTTTAGTTGTTATCTAGTCACTTTTGTTCTATGACTGTTATTTTAGTTTTATATTATGTATCTCATGCATATCCTGCTGTCTACTTTGGCAGTCTGGTAACTTTGAGAAGTTGAATAAGTCGGTTCAGTTTCCTGAGGTCCTGAATATGGCTCCATATATGAGTGGAACAAAAGATAAATCTCCATTATACAGCCTTTATGCAGTGGTTGTCCATTTGGATATCATGAATGCTGCATTTTCTGGCCATTATGTCTGTTATGTGAAGAACATCCAAGGAGAATGGTTCAGGACTGATGACAGCAGGGTGAATTTTTTTATCCTGATATACCTTTCCTGTGTTCTGAATGTCCCCTCCCCTCCCCTACTTCCCCCCACCCCCAAAAAAATATAATTATACAAATAATGCTATCACTTGATTCATTTGATTTTTGGCTTGGATTTTCTTACGTGCTTGTCTTTTCATATAACATCAAAGCTATTCACTTCTCATCATCCATAAAAAGAAAAGCTAAAATTAGGAAGAAATACCGTTCTGTTCTGTTAAAGTTTGTGTAATTTAAAATTTTTTCCAGAAGTTATTTGAACAGGAGATTAGTCTTTGAGTCTTTAAAAGCTACTGTTGTCTTTTGTTTCTGAAATTTAAAGAAATACCAAAAGATTCTTGAAAATACCTAGGAAATACCATTTGAAGTTTATTTCTTAAACTTGTGTCATTAATTTTTAAGATGCTTATTTTGTAAAAGTGATGACAATATCAATCTGCAGAATTTATTTATGACGTGAATTTCTGTATGTAAACTGAGGATGGTTTTTGTGCTTTTATTTAGGTAGAACCTGTTGAATTGTCGAGAGTCCTATCAGAAAGGGCATACATGCTTCTTTATGCAAGGTAGTAGGCCTGTGGATGTTGATGTATAATTTCTGGTTCGATATGTACATAATTTCAGTGGAATGTCTCTCAGCAGTATTGATAGCATTGTTTTATGCTAATTTTAAAAAATCTTCAGGCACTTTCCAAAGCCACTGGGTTTAGTAAGTAGCAATGCAATATCTTCTGCTGGAAAGTTCATGAGGAGGAACCTGGAAGCCATTCCGGCTACTTCTAAGACAAGATCAAATTCCATGGCTACAATTGATGATTCTCCCTCCCAACAGCAGAAGCATGGCAAGTACCCTTACTGGAAAGATGTCGATGATTCCTCAAGCAATGGTTTTGCATATCCAGAAGAATGGAAATTCCAGTATGGGGGAAGAAATACAATGGTGGATTCTTCTAGTGACAGTTCACTTTTCAGCTCTTCAGATGCAAGTTCTTGCAGTACTGCAAGTATCAAGGACTCAGCCAGTTCTGCTGACTTCTCGGATTACATATTTGGTGAGGTGGGACCCAATTGGTATAGCCACTATGGCCTTTCATCTAACATGGTGGCATCTTCCTCCTATGATAACTTGGATACAGATTTCTTAGTGGATAGTGGTGCAAGTAGACGGCTCCGGCAGGACTCAGAAGATAAAGCAGTTTTGTATGCTAACAAAAACAAAAATCACAGTGGCAGTAGGGGAATTGACCTTAAAAGATATATCACTGCTAACCATTATGACAAAAATTCTGGTGTACATGTGAGAAGAACAAGTGGAGATGCATCAGCTCAAACGTTTTATTGAGTTTGAGTTGAGATATTAGCAATCATCGTGGATATTTTTGGTGTAGTGAAGAAAATCAGTATTTCGCTAATCCAAATAGAATGAGCATTCCTGTTCAATGTTCATTCTGTACTCGAATGATTTTATTTATTCATTAGTATATAGAACAGCTATAAACAAAATGAGAAAACTAATAAAGAAAAATAAATTGAGTGATAATTCACCAGTTATAATCAAGTTTGTGCAGTTAATAATCACTATATAAGAATCTTCCGTTGAGATTAGATTCAATTTTACTTCGTGGGGTTTTAGAAGTAATTTTTTGTACAACGGAGGTGTCTGTTGGCATGTTTTCTTTTTGTGATCCTTTTATCAACATTTCTCAGAATTTCTTTCCCTATTCTACAACTCAGGTTATCAACATGAGGCTACTTACGGCTTACCAACTAATCTCCTTGACAAACTACAACAGTGATTACATGTTAATCTGTCACAATATTATGTACTTATAGTCTTAAAGTGATTGAAAATATATCCTGTATTCAATAAATCACGTCCATTGAGAGAATACGAGAAAGTAACAACTGGAAGCTTCCATATACGCAATACACTCATCATGTTAACCTGTCATGTTATTACATACTTCAATATGAAGAGTCGAACATGATACTCATACACATACTATAAAGTAAAAGCTATATTTTGCTTGCAAAAGATCACAGTAATCCTAAAATGTGAGAAAGCCATGGGCTCTACGAAGCTCCTAAAGTCATTATTATACTATAATCCTCAAAATTAGAAAATAATGTTATTAGCCCTTACACGTTATAGCTCCTAACTGAGTCAACATTCCTCCAGAGTTAGAAGTCAGAATCAAGGACAGAAACAATTACTGAGTAAAGCGCCGCGTCTTAAAGGCTGTCTTGTGCATGGCAACCTTCAAATTGCTCTTGAGCATCCCCATACCATCATTTCCAAGACCTTGAACCCACAACACACTTCTGGTTCTCCCACCCACACTCACTATCTCAGCCTTTACCACTTTGGTTTTCAATGACCCTAGTGACCTTGATATTGATGACATCAATCCTGGACCATCCTCACAACTCATTGTGGCCTTCACTAGGCCCTCCTCGTTGTTACATCTTTCCAAATTTAACTTGTCTGCCCCACTAGGAAACTTAACAGCATCCTTTGATGAGTTACCAGAACTATGTTCTTCCAGTTTTGATACCTTTTTCTTCAGCTCCGTCACTTGCTTGATAGTCTCTGCCAACGCTGATGCCTTGTCCTTCTGTTGATAACAAAATCTAAATTCAGCATGCTTGTCAAGAAAAATCAAAATGAGGACAGAATTGTAGTCTGGCAACATATAAATAGACCAAAAAAATAAAGGATTAAATATATATTTTTCTAATAAAATATTTTAAAATATTAATTGTTTTCAATTTAAAATTTAATACGTTTTTGTTTAGGATTGAGGATAAATTTAATACGTTTTTCAACATTACATTTTTATAGAAATACATGTTTTTAGTCTCAATGAACAACTAAAATCACATTACTTTTGTAAATAAAAGATCTAAAAATATATTAAACTTTTATAAAGACTAAAACTATTTTTTAAAAAAATCAAAAACAAAAAAAATAAGTATATTTTATCTAAAAATAAATATAGGAATTTTCACTTTCCCATGGTTTGTTTCGCTTTTAGGAATAAACCCCAAAAAAAATCCAAGGCATAATAAACTGTTTGATATATGTGCCTGGCACTTACTTTGATTAAGTTGGGGAGGATATTTCGGAGGGTTTCATATTGGCCATTGATTCTCATTCTGCGTCTCTTTTCTGCTTCACTATGTTTCTTAGCGGCCGATAGTTTGATCTCTGCCTTTGATCTTGGCTTTAAGAAACTGGTTTTGTATGTCCTTGAGATGAATGGCTGAGGAAAGCTGCCTCTTATTATTTGAGCTTCTGAGTTATAGTAATTTCGAACATGTTGCAGGCCCTGTACTAGTTATTTTAGTAGAACACAAGAAAGAAAACAGGTTTTAATTTAACTATAAAAGTTGAACTTGTAGTAAACTTATTACCTGTCCAAAGAAAACCATGGAATTGAACTGATTTGGCTCCTACAGAAGATTTTATGCTAAAAGAGGCAAGTAAAATGCAACCAACTTGGAACAAGATTGCTACATGTTTTGCCTTTGGTTACAACTTTCTTATAAGCAGAAAATGGATCTTCTTTAATGAATATAAATGAAGGGTGTAATTGCTAGTCTAAAACATATTTTTACAATTTAATAAGATTAGGAAAAAAATTTCCTTCTAATAATAGCAAATTAGAAGATAATCACAACACTATCAGAATTTATAAGAGGCATGATGTAAAATTTAATTTTAAGATCCTTGCATTGATTTGCTCTCATGTCATCTGCCACTAGAGAATCTGCATATCATTTTAACAAAATATTTACCATTTGGGTTATTTTTCTTCCTCACATGGATGTAGAGCATGATGGGCCCACGAGGCCTTGCAAATGGCTGGTCCCACAAAAACCTGGTTACGTGTAATTATAATATTAATTTGTTGTTTGGGTATTAATTTTGAATATAGGGTATTGATTTAGGTATTAGGATTTATTTTTACTACATTGTTTTACATCAGTTGAACTTTGTGATGATGGTTATCTTATTTGCAGCATTTTACCACGTGGATGTTGAAATATACCATGTTGCGACTTGACGATGATTCCTGCATGTAGGCATGTAGCTACTACTGCTAGCTCCAAGGGGAGTTCGGTTATTCATTGATTTAAGGTGAAACACTAGATGCGTATTGAACACAAGGAAGATGTGAAAAAGAGCCATGTTGGGTCTACAAGTCTTCTTTGTTGTCTTTCATTCATGCTTTCTTTTTGTTTTTGCTATTTTTACTGTTTTCTTTTAATTTCAGATTATTAAAATATTAGGAAAAGTGAGTATTAAAAATAAAAATTATCTGTAAAGATTAAAGTTAAATTAATGGTTAGGATGACTTGTTCGTTAATTATTTAACAGCCAATTAATAAAATGACCTATTTGAATAATACCCACAATTTAAGAATCAACTCTAAGAAATTGGAAATTATGAATGTCTAGTTAAAAAAAAAAGTAAAGTTAGGAGATCTGTATATTCTTTGAATAATAATATGTATTAATAGTATAATTTTTTTTATATTATCAACCAATGTAATTAATAATGTAAGATAAATTTATTAGATTTTATAATAATTATCTTAAAAAATAATACTAAGGATTTATATATTTTTAAATAAATAATATATACACTGATAATATAAGTTGTTTTACATTATTATTTAATTATAAATTATTATATATAATAAAATTATTAATTTTTATAATAATTATTTTAAAAATTATACTAATAATTTTTAATTAATTACAAATATAAAAAATTTTACATTAATAATACATGCCTGTTAAATTCATATGCTTTTCCACTCCTCCCACACGAAAAAAGTAAATGCGAGATTGTTTTGATGATTAAAAATATTTCTAATTTAGCAACGTTACATAGGACCAACGGTTTTTTTACTGAATTAGGTTTCTTTATTTAAATTGCTATAGTAGTGTACTTTTTTTCAAAAAAATAATACTTGTGATATATGGTGCACGAGATTGCATTATTTTTCTACTTTCTTGAGGTTAAAATTTCCACGTTTTTGTGAAGATGAAAAACCATAAAAAATTTCTTCCACAAGTGCTACTCATCCCATTAGACAAAATTTTAAAGGCTACACCACATTAGTTGTGTTAAAAGCTAATTATTCCATCTTGATTAAAAATCCGAGAAAATCTGAGCTAGAAAAAAAAAAAAAAAAAAAAGATCCACATAAGATTGTTGCTTTGTTGGTTGAAACAAGCATATCAACATGGTATGTAGGGTGTACATGAGCTTTTTGAATTATATTAACCCTTCTTAAATAACAAGATGTATAAAATAAGAAAGTAATAGGCCCTCACCTTTTTATTTTTTTATTTTTTTGTCACGTCTTACTTTAAAATAAAGTTTAAATATATTTTTATCTTTTAAATTTTTGTCATTTTTATTTTTGATTTTTAAATTTAAATTATTTTTTTAGTCTCTCAATTTTAAAAAATATTTTTTTGTTCATTCTCTTCATTAAAAAAATAAGATTAATTAAATTTTTTATTCTTAACTTTTCTATATTCTAATTTTTAGTCCTTTAAATTTTTTTTACAATTAATAGTTTCTCATTAATTTTTCATCAATATTTTTAATTCTTAAAGTTAAAATGAATATGTGACAAAAATATGTCCATTAACATGACATATGATAGTCACACAACATCATTATGTCATGTGATATCTTTATGTAGTGTTACATGATATCTATATTATGTGACTATTATGTGTCATGTTGTTCATTGGATGTCACATGATATGATATTTTTTGTTATATAATTCTGACAAGATTTTAAATTCAGATTAGTTCATATAAAATGTTTATTCTTTAATTTAATCTAAATAATTTAAATTTAAATTTTATATTATTTTAAATTTTGAATTTGTAATTAAAATCTTTAAATCATTAATTACAACAATATATTAAAAAATTTTAAACTATGTATTAAATTTTTAATGTATATTGATAATATTGAATTCTATTTAAATAAATTATTTTTATCTTTCAAAAATATTGTTGAGCAATAATATAAACAATTTTAAATATTTATATTTTTTAATTAATGCTAAAATACTTTGATTAATTAATATTATATAATAATAAATTATAAATCATCTTTAAAAATATTTTTATTATTAAAAGATTTTTTTGTTTTTAAAAATAAAAATTAAATATACATTTAATATTTATATGTATTTTTATTATTAAAAATAAATTTATGTTCAGTAAAATAATTTTACATAATATATTTTTTATTTTTATCAATATATTTTTCCATTGAGTAAAACAGTTAGTTTTAAATAAATTTATTTTTTTACCAAACAATTTTTTTTACTTAAAAGAAACTTTAAAAATAAAAAAAAAATAATTAACATAGAACTTGTATTTTATTTTTAAAATTCTCATTTTAAGCTTCAACTTTAAACTAGCTTTTATGCAGAAAAAAAAGTTAAACCAAACATATCCCAAGAGTCATGCAAAAACTTAAATTATTTTTTATTGGTTAACAAGACAATGTAAATTTTTTTTACTGTGACCATGGATGCTAATTAAACTCATATTTATATGAACTAAAGACATATTTTGTTATATATTATATTCGCATTAGTTAATTTTAAATACTCAAGGGTAATGTGTGAGACGTGTAGGAGTCGAGGTTGAGCAACAAAAATAAAATATTAAAATTAATTCTCAGCACACTCGTTACAATATAAATTAATGTCTAAAATTAGTTTAGAAACGTATCATAATTCTATCCGCACAATTGGACAGAGCCTAATACAATGTTGACCAGACAGCATATCCATCCTACTTCATCGGGTTATTGTGAAGTGAAATGGGACCGTGCGGGTCCCTCAACAGCACAAGCCTACACAACTCAAAGACCAGGTGATAACTGAAAAAATAAGCTGAGGAACAATTTTACTGATGTACCAAAGCATGAGGTTAAATAAGTAATAAGGTTATTTATAAAGAAAATTAACAGTTTTTTTTATTTTTTTTCAGTTATGTTATTGCCCATATGACTAAGTTATTTCTTACCTGATGCCAAAAAGAAAATGCTATTTCTTTCCTATAAAATCTGCTATTAGATTTAGATCATCAAACAGCTTTTAGCAAAAATCAGGCACTGATCTCTATTGGAACAAGGCCAGGCAGTAATGACTAGCTATTTAATCAGCTTGGCTGGGTACCATAGACGGCTCCTTTAGCTTTATCCGAATCCGTATCATAAAAAGTAAATCAGATTTAAGTGCAAGCACTTCAGTGGAGACAAAAAAGATTCAACAGTTCCATACGCAGTCCAATCCAAATAGCTAATTTTGGCAAAGTAAATACTGTGTCACAAATACTCAAGACAACCAAATGCAACGAGTTAAAAGGCACAAGAAGGGTACATGACATAAAAGGACTAAAAAGAAAGGAGAGCCAAATGCTGTACAACAGAAATAAATATTCATAAAAGATGATGAAAAAACTATTCCTACATTTTTGTTGTCTTTGTGCAGTGTCTTGATGAGAGGGTTGCTTATGAAAACCGAAGCAAATATCTGTTGAGCTAAACCAACCAAACCAAAAGAGCTAATTCATTCAGAGAACGGAAATGTAGAGAATAAATAAGGTGAGGCACACAATCCAGAAGGAGAACAAATATTTTCTTTTCAATTTCCGAAGGTTGTCAAATCAAAAGGGGCATTGCAAAAATGGTAAAATATGAACAAGGCAATGCCTCTTTACCAAAATGACGAACCCAAATATCAACAACTATACAGTAATTCCCTATTTTCAGTTGCTTCTCCGCTCCCAAAAAAAATCTGCAAAAAACACTACCCACTACCAGCCTATAAGATGCTGCTCCTAGAATTAGCAAAAAAAAATAGTAAAATTTTCATCACCATTGCTGCTTCACTTATCAAACCTGACACCAACAAAGACATCATTATTTCCTTCCGTGAACTCCAATTCCCCATCATCCAAATCCAAATCCGAGTCATCACTATCAATAGGCCTCCTCATCCTGTTCCCACCAGCTTTGTTCGCCACAGTCTTTACCCTCATCCTCCTCTTCTCACCACCGCCTTGCAACCCTTCATTTCTCACAAGCCTTTCCAACCCTTCATTTCTCACATGCCCTTCCAACCCTTCATCATCATCAGAAATGTACACATAATGTGCAGCATTTTGTTCCCCCAATACATTGTTGTTACCCCTATTCTCCTCCTTAACCTCGTAATACATCAATGGCACACTCGCCTCACACGAATAGTACTGCCGGAGCTCCTCCCCCTCCACCACCGAGTCGCCAATCTTCGATGGCGACCTCACCGCCACGCCCTGGAACGCCTTTCCACAAACCCGGCACAACAACGTGCAATCCTCGTATCTCTTCTCGTACTCGAAGAGGTTCCAGCAGTAGGGGCACGCGGTCCAAAACGTCGTCGTAGGGTTTACGTTTATCCCTTGCTCCTGGTCGTGTAGGGCGCGGCGTTCGGGGTGGGAGAGCACGTGCCAGGCCTCTTGGACACGTGCAAGGGCCTCGTCGGAGAACGGGAACTTGTCGGGGTTCGTCGGGTCAAGGAGGAGTGCGAGTTTCGCGTACTGCCGCCGCGCGAGGTCGCGGTTGCCGCCGTCGGATGGGCGGAGCTGGAGGACGGAGTAGATGTCGGCGGCGGAGAGGACGTCGGCGACGGCGAGGATTCGGGCGACGGCGTCGGAGGAGGGGAGGCGGCGGGCGAAGTCGCGGCACGCGGAGAAACGGCGGAGGGAGAGCATGGAAAGACACGTGGCGATGGGGTCTTCGGGTTCGGAGCCGGACACGGACCCGGATCCTCTGTGCGGATCCATTTGCGTATGTTGGTGTTTGTGGGGGGGAAGTGAGTGTAGTGAAAAGTGAGTGAGGGAGAAGAAAGGGTTAAGGTGAAGACAAATTGGTGTCAATGCCAATAGATGATTTGGTCAATTTATAGTAATTTGTTTTCTAATACCGCGATTTTTCTTTTATTTGATTTTGTTACTGTTTTTATTCCACGTCAGTTATTATCAATTACTGAATATTAATACTGATTCTTGTTTCGGGTGGTCAATGTTAATAGGGGTTTGGGATTGCACGGGTAGTTTTTCTGTTTTTGGATGATGGTAGTTTTCCTATCTTATGAATTCAAAAGCTACTGGCATAAATAAATCACAGGTTAAATAATCTATTTGTTACTATTTTATAGGGTGATTTTGATTTAAATCTTTTAAAGATTTTTATTATTTTAATTTTTTAAAACTTTAATTTGTTAATTTTAATTTCTATTATAAAAACTAATGATATAATATCAACATTAATAAAATAATAACTAATTTATAAATCTTTTGTCAACTAATTTTAGATTATTAATTATTTTGTACAGATAAAATTTTTAAAATATAATTTATAAAAAATTATATATAACTATCAATGTTACTGTTATAATATTATTTTTAATATTTAATATCAATATTTGACGGTAGATATTAAATAATTTTAAAAAAAAATTAAAAATTTTCTTATTTTTCAAATATCAAAATATTGTTTAAAAGATCGGAAGAGC
>JAMLFT010001478.1:0-30581 GCA_026544285.1 Pachyrhizus erosus
AGAAAAAAGAAAAAGGAGGGGAGCAACTCCCTTCGATTGAACAAATCTGAAGTTGTAGTGCAGTGAAGTATATTCCACATATAAATATAATAAATAATATGATATAAAAAAAAAAGATGTTAAGAGATTGAATGTTTAAATATCACTGCTCTCAAAAGAAACAAGAGTAAATTTATTTTTATTTCTATTTTATCTGTCTTTCACTCCAAATTCGCGAATCAACGGTTATATTTTTTCTTTTTTTATATTATTACAATTACAATTCCGATAAGAATTAAGGAATATTCTCTAAAAAAAGAATTAAGAAATATCATCCGGTTTGGTATATCAGCGTGCCGTACATCTTGCTCTGACCAGAAACTTTTTAGCAGGAAAGTCTCGTAGGAAAAGAACTTTCTTTATCTGGTTCAGTGACTTCATGCTTTTCTCTGTATATCTGACATGCTTGAACGAAAGAAAAAAAAGGAGAAAAAGAATAGACAAAAATATTTTTATTTTATTAAAAATGATTTTTAAAAAAATAATATTTTTCTTCTATTTTTTTAATGTAAAGTTCAAAAGCCTCTAAAGCAAACACGGGAGAAGTGTACTATTTTTAATACTTCAATGTTGAGTGATTATTATATAAAATTTGTGTCATATTTAAATCGAATTTAGACTTTAGATTAGAATAAGAATAAAATTGTGTATTCGCTGAAGTGCCACGCTAATTGGTCAGTTTTCTATGTTACGCGTCAGTGCAGTCATCTGTCCTTGCAAGGAAAGTGAGCAGTGAGTAAGTAAATAGAGATGGTTGGTTCCAGAATCTTCGGAGAGGGAGAGGGAGAGGGAGAGGGAGAGGGGTGAGGAACCATTACCATTTTCCAAGGTACTACTAAGAAGGTAACGCGAAAGTCGTAGTGTGAACGAAGCTGATGCTGTTGATCATGACGCTTCCTTTGTCTCTTTTTTCTTCCATCCATTTTCCGTAGGAATAATATTCCTATATCTTAAAGAGATATATTGAGATGAAAAAAAAAATGATAATGATAGCTATAGGAAATAAATAAGATAAAAATAAAATAAAATAAAAAACAAATATATATTAAATATTTTACTGAACTTATAAAACTTTTCGTGGTCCAAGTTTTTTTTTTTTCTCTTTGTTTGTTGGATTTCATTTTCCATTATTTTCTCCACTGTGATATACTTATTTTTTAAAATTATGACCAAAATATGAAAAATATTAATAATACCTCTTATCATAACTTTTAATTCACTCTCAATGTATTTTTTTTAATAAATCTGTTCGTTTTCTTATCAGTGTGAAAGAATAAATTTATTCATTTGTTTATTAACAAGTGCTTTTTAAAACGAATCTGGAGCAAAAAAGTTATTTGGTCAAAAGCGAGACAGAAATGCAAGAAAAGAAGTTATTCTTTATTCAAATACGGATTAAGAATGCCACTGCACAATTTGTATTTTTTCACTTGTCAAAAAAAAATTTTAACTTTCCCCCTTCCAATACGAGTTAATTGGCTTTATGCTTGTTTGGATTTCATATAGATTTTTTTGTCTTTTTTATTATTTTAAAAATTAAAAGATGTGTATAAATTTTTAAGTTTTAATACATTATTTTCTAATTAAATTTAGATTTTCACTTTAGTAATTAAAATCGAGAAAATACAGGTTATCAAAATAAACTTCAATTTTAATAAAAGAATAACAAAGCATATATGTATGTATATGTATATTAAATTATTTAAGGTAAATATAAAATTTATAAAAATATATTGGTAATAGAAAACAAGTAAGAATAAAAGGTGAAAAAATATAAATGAATTTTTGGAATTTTTAGAATAATTAAAATCTAGAAATATTAATTATAATATATATATAAACTAAAAAATATTTTAATTAGGACTCAAACCTAGGTCCTAGAGGAAGATGCAAAACGTGCCACCAACTGTGCTACCTAGCCAGTTGTGAAATTATAATGCACAATGAGTATATATACTATCTAATACAAAGAAGGAAGAAAGGGGAAAATAAATTAAAGAGGAAGGGAGATGAGGATTTGAACTCGCGTCATGCAAGAGGAGGCAGCGCGCCTTAACCAACTAGGCTGAGAGCTCGCTTGTGTTAAAGAAAGGCATTGATAATATATATACTAATGTTACTTAAAATAAGAAATAAAATTAGCGAAATCAAAAAGCGCCTCAAAAAGACTTAAAGAAAGGGACCTAACACTCTGAACTCAACATTTTAATCGTTGAGTCAGAGCACGTTTGATGTTAAGAAAACACATCTTCTTCCCTATAAGCCTTAGGTAACGAGAACGAACGATAGTAATTAAGCCACGTCACCTCTACCAGCCTCCTACAACCTTCATACCCTTCTTCATGTTCGAGCCTCCTTCCTTGTTGCGCCTGCCACCGCCCTAGTCGCCCTACTTTGCAAACTGCCATGGGTGCAAACGAAGCTTAAACTGTGGCCTAACACTTACCTCAACGCCTCACCTCTTTTTTTTTATTCATTTATATCCTCCAATTCTTTCCCTACCACAACACTCCTTCTCCTTCAAAGTATTGAACAAAAGCTCCGTTGCGTGCCATGAATTGGATCCTCGAGTTACCCGGACAAGGAGATGACGATGCTGCAAATAACCACTTTTTTTCGAAATTTCAGCAAAACCGCCAAAACGACCTAACCTCGTCGGAGAAACGAAACGGAGGTAGGAGGAGCCCCTATTCAAAATCCCGATTTGATCTTTATTATTTTTTGAATCGGTAACTACTCTTAAATTGCTTGATTCTTGTTTGGGACGAAAAATTTGAATACATTAGAATTGAAACTCTAGGAAGCCTTACAGTGTATGCTTCCAGTACATCTTACTATCTGGTTTTAGCCTGTGGTCTCTAATTTTCATTATTTCCAAATTGGGCAATCTGCAAGGGATTTGGGATGGGTTCATTGACCCCTATTGGGTACTAAATGCTCCCTAATAGAGTTGTGTAGGTATTGATAGAGGGAGAAAGGGAGAGTGAGAGAGAAAGAAAGAAAGAAAGAAAGAGTGAGAGAAAAAAAAAAGAGAGAGAGAGAAAGAATAATAATAATAAGGTGAACAATTACAAACAAATAAGTTAGACAATTAACTAACTCTAAACAAGGAAATATTTATTCATAGGAGTATAATTGCATAAATGAATAAAAGGCTTTTTAGCATAGGTCAGAATGAAAATTAATGGTGTATTACCTTAGAATTGTTGCTAATGATAATAGTAGCTCTAGAAACTCTAAACAAGTCAATTATTAATCATGCAAATAAGCATAACATGGATATTATTATATCAATTGAGATTTTTTAGTTTTCACTTAATATTAATCAATATGAAGACTAGTATAAATTAGGTTACTAGTTTATTTTATTAAACATTGGAAACAAACTCTGTAAGTATGAAGTAGGATCAGGATCCAACTAAGAGATAATCCCATCAATTTGATAAACGTATTAGTTATTTAACTAAATGATAAATTGTTAATGACTAAATAAATAATAAACTAATAGATAGACAATAAGATCTTATAAATTTAATGATTGTTTATTAGAATAATAAGCGTAAAACAATAATAATAATGTTGTTAATGATAAATAATTTTAATAAGAAAATCATCGACGTTAGAAAATAAATAAATTGTTACTTCATTTTCTCAAATTTTTATGCCTAATTACTTCTCTTTCTTTGCTGAAAGCATGTTTTTTTTTTATTATTATTGTTATTATTACTATTGTTAGGCATAAAAACTACATTGAGATTTTTATGATTAACTAATAACGTTTTTCTCTAAAAAAAAAAGGGAAATAATGTCTTAGGGCATGTTCTAATGAAAGAACATGGTTGAATGCCTAAGAGGAAAAAGGTTTTAGTAAGAATGATGGAATTAAAATGTGCATAATAATCTTGATGGCGATGAGACCCAACCTAGATTATGACCTCCGTGTATTTCTATTTTAGTAGAAAAGATTTAAACCTTAATAAGGGTAGAGATATGAATTCCTGACAAGACTTCTTGAGGATTAACAGGTTGACGAATTGTAAAAGTCGAAATCACCTCTAGTTATTCATGTGGTGTCAGCACCTAGAATGAAGATTCGATCATAGGGAATGGAGGGGGGATAGTTGGTGAATAATTTGTAACACGTGTGAGAATTGAGATTGGAGTATTACTCAGGTTGATTACAATAGGTACCTAAGGAATGTCTATAGGCTCTTGGTGAGTCCTTGGGGGTAGTTTAAGGTGTCAAGTTGTGACGATTCTGAGATCAGAGGGATTCACATAATTGACTTAGCATCTTAGACAAAGCGAAACATTACTATGATTCGGTTGAGAGTATCCTGATTAAATGTACCAATCAGGGTATGTACTCCCGATCGTCACCTAAAAAGTAAATATTGGGTTAGATAATACGTATTGTGTAAGTCCTCTTAGAGATAGAAGATTTTAGAGTCATTAAGGGACCTTAAAATGCAATCAGTATAATATCTCAGTAGGTTTGATGTGGAGAGGAGAAAATATGTGATGGTAGATACATTTTATTGTTATTCCATGTTTATATGTGTTTGAATATGGATGACTCACTCCTACAATACCACTTTTCAAATACCGATGACAGACGAGTTTTGCCCCATGTTTCATCTCTCGATCATACCTATGGAAGGAAGATAGACACATAACCCCCTATTTTAAGATGATACATTCATTGGTTAAGTGAGATTAACCTTTTTATTTCT
Source organism: Pachyrhizus erosus (assembly GCA_026544285.1). Classification (NCBI taxonomy): domain Eukaryota; kingdom Viridiplantae; phylum Streptophyta; class Magnoliopsida; order Fabales; family Fabaceae; genus Pachyrhizus; species Pachyrhizus erosus. The sequence continues at coordinate 4,773 of JAMLFT010001478.1, forward strand.
AAACATTATACCTCACGGTCAATACTCACATATAGACTTATCCATTATTAGACCTAGACCCTACTGCCGAGATATGTTGCACCGGATGCACCAGTAGCCCCTAGACACACTCAATCCTTATCAATTCTAAACCCACCTGCAAACTCAACTCCAAATGAAACCAACAATCCAGAAGAAACTTCAGAGGAGAGGAGGAGGACCCCTTCGAATGTTTTGATTAAGTTCTATGTAAAATTCTATTAGTTAAGTTTCGAATAAATACTACTTGTAAGTCCTGTTAGTCAATAAGAACAAAAAAAAAAAAGAAATATTCTGCATGTATGTGTTAAAAACTAAAATGTTACTTTTTATCTAATAGATCGTTCTTTTTGTTGTGAATTATTGATGCATGATATATGTTTGGTATCGAGAAGAATGTTGATATTATTGAGAAATGTGTATTCTTTTGTTTATAAAATCTTGATGAAGAAATTTTTATTCTACCTTTTTAAAAAAATTTAATTAAACTAGATTATTTTCTAAATTACAATAATTTTCAAAATAAGTTGAGAGTATAAAAAGGGCATTACATAACCAAGTCAATGAGCGTCAAAGCTACCCATTTATTTTACTTATGGGAATAAGGTAACCTGAGTTATTTTAAACCCTTTATGAGATACGTTGTTTCCCTCGACACCACTAACTTTAGCGTTAGAGTGTCTTTGCAAGTACCACTCACTGCCACGATTGGAGGAACTTGAGGAGCAACTCGCTTAAAGATTGATTCTACCAAATTCGATAAAAACATTTGGCGCTCATTTGACATTCTGGATTGACCACTCAACATTGTAGATTGGCTCTTGATGTTTTGGATTTATCACTTGACATTTCAAATTAACCTCTTGACGTTCCATATTGACCATTCAACATTTCAGGTTCACCACTCAACATTATAGATTAATCACTTTACATTTCAGATTAACTTAACAACATTTTAGTTGACCTCTTTGGCATTTCAGCTTGATCCAGCAACAAGTTGAGTTTGACCTCCACTCGATATTCCAATTTGACCTCCACTTAACATTTCAATTCGATCGAATGACTAGCTGAGTCTAACCTCCAATTGATATTCAAAATTAACTACACAACATTATGGTTTGACCACCAAGATATACTTGTTTGACCTAACAACAAGCTGAGTTTGACTTTTACTCAACATTTCAAATTAGCCTTAAAGGTATTATGGGTTGACAATTTAAGTATTATAACTCGACTCAACAACTAATACTCAACTCAAAGGAGACGGTTAGACACTATTTTGCCTTATAGGCACTTTCTTATGCATCATTTATGTTGATAACTATTATGTTCAACCTTGTCGCTTTAAGTGTCTTTAACTCAACCTTGTGCCTTGAGCTTATAACATCTTTAACTTGACCCTGTGCCTAAAGCATCTTAAGCTCAAATCTTGAAGACATGTGTACTACTTAGACTCGATAGACCTACTTTAGGGATACCCAGTTAAGAATGAGACATTTATTTTAAGAGTAAAACTAACAAATTTAAGCTCTTACAATTTGCTTTAAAGCTTGGAAGACGTGTATATTACCCTATCTTGATAAGTACTCTTAAGAAGGGACTTGATTGAGTAATGGCCCAAGACCTATTAAATGACACTCTACCTAAGGTACCTAAGATCATATGCTTATCAACTCTTTTCGTCATGTCTCAAAAACTTGGGAGGCATTTGTATTATTTGATCTTAAGATCACCCCACAAGAGGGCATTCAACTAAGTGATGGTCAAAATCTTATTAACCAAGTAATAATTCAAGAAAAAGGGAAGGTAATGTCTCCACACAATATGATGAGCATGCTAATGATGTTTGTATCAAGTAATTTGGTCAATGAAGTTATTAATAACGTTTATATTGGGTAACTAGGTCAATGAACCTATTAATGATGATTATATAAGGTAATTAGGCTCACAAATCTAAAAACTTCCTATTTATTTTACCAACAAGGACTAGGTAACTTGAGCTATTCTAAACCATTTAAAGGATATGTCGTTTCCCTCAGTGTCACTAACTTGAATGTCAAAGTGTCTTTCCAAGTATCTCTCACTATCATGCTTGGAGGAAATTGAGGAACAACTCGTTTGGATATTGGTTCTGCCAAATTTGGTAAGAACATAAATGGTTTTTAAAATATACGTAAGAATTTAACACTCTTAACCTATAATTTTTAAGGAACTTAAAATAATTCATCTATCAAACATCTCCTATAGGTTAGTAACAACATATTATTTTCTCATATAGGCTATAGGATCCACAAGTGATAAAATTCTCAAGATATAAAAATTTGAGTCATTTGTTACTATTTTTGGGGTTGACAGATAACTAAGTAATAATATATTACACTATTATGTCGAATTTTGTAAATATGAGATATAAGTAAATTTTTTTATTTTATACTCGTTACTAAATTGTTTAAAAGATTGAAAATAAATATACATTTGGTCTTTTCCTTTTGTGTTTATACATATATGTGGAACTAATATTTAGTTTAATCTCCAATTACTCATTTGGTCATACAACAGTCTCCAAGACATCTATGACAAATCATTAAAACAAAAAAGCCTTTTGTACATTAACAAATATAGTATAGTCATCTTATGATTCATACTTGAATTCGATTTCACTATCTACCAATTTGTATTAGTAAGATAAATGTTTAATGATTTTATATCTTACAATATATGAATAAATTTATACAATTTTATAACATCAATATCAATTATACAATTTAACAGTTCATTATTATGCTTTTTTTTTTTTATCAATTTTCATGAAAAAATTAAAAAGTCACAAGTTTTAACTCTTAAATAAAAAAGAATTAAAGGAATGCTTCTAAACTCATCATATTTTATTATTATTTTTTACATTAGTTATCATTTGTTTTATTTAACTATTTAAAAATAAAAGTTTCATAAATTCATATACATCTAATAATTTTATTTTATAGAACTTTATTTATTTCTAATTAAAAATTTTAACACCGAATATTATATATCACCATTTGATATATTTAAATTAACCTTTCTTAATTTCTGAATCTTATTATTCGATATAAATTATAATTCATGATTTAAAATTTAGCTCATTTAATGAAATCTCGGTTTGATAACCTTGATCGATATTATAATCGATAGGAAAACAACCAAAATTAATCAATTAGTTTTATCATTTCACTGAATATCTATTTTATACAATCCTCTTTTGTATCTTGAATCCATTGTAGCTTAAACGGGCTTCACGATAGTCTAATGCTGACATTCAGAAAAAACATTAAAGAAATATAGGTATGGGTGATATTTTCTAGTAAATTTTTATCCCACTTTGCACTTAATACATTTTTTTCAACCCTCTTTTAACATGCATTGAAGTGAAAAACTATAATTATGTAGAACAAATCAAAGACTAAGATATAAATTTAAAATAGTTAGCTTTATCCATTTACCATGTTAATCTATTGGACTTTTAAATCCAATTAACATAGATTCTAAAATAAGAGTAAAAAAAAATAAAAATAATAAAAATGATGTCGATAGCCCAACTATTAGGTCCAAATGCATCACATCCAAATCCTTCTAGTACAAGGATTATTATTAAGAAGTGGGTTGCTTTATGTTTATTACATTCCCTATGTTTTGCTAAGTACACCTTTTTCATTTTTAGTATTTTTTAATTTAAATATATTTTTAGTCTTTTAAATTTAGAATTTATCTTTTTTAGTTTCTAAAATCTAAAGTTATATTTTTTAGTTCTTTAAATTTATAAAATATTTTTTTAATTCTTCTTGATCGATTTGTGATGAATGTGCCCTACAGTATTGCATCCCAAAAATTGTTAACGTGCTGACTTGTTTATTTGACAAGGAGACTTGGAATTTGAGAGATATGCTAAACACATGAAGTTGAAAAGTCGAATGAGAAATTATCATTAAAGCCAAACATTGTAAAAATAAAATTTTAATTAAAATAAATAAAAAAATAAAGTTATTAATCAACGTACCTTAAAATGTAATGTCACACAAATAATATAAGTTTAATGAAAAATATAATATTATATAATAAATATGAAGATGAATAAAGAGTTTAAAATTATGATTTAAAAAAAAATAAAGATAAAGATAAGATGAAATAATATTTTAAAAAATAATAAATATAAAGATGTAAAAATAAGGTTAAAAACGGTATATTAGTAATATTGTTTCTCAAAGAATGGGCTAGTGTTCAAGCCCAGTGATAATTACTTTTTTGTTCCTGTTATTTAAGTGTGTTGGCCTGGGAGTTGATGGAGTATGAATGAATGAGACGTTGGCTACGATGGGATAGCAGGAAAGTAAATTTTCACCATTAGATTTGGTAGTTTTTAAATCAACCGTTGAACATTTTTTCTCCTTTTTACCCTTTGTGTTTCACTTCAGCCGCCACTTTCTCTCCTTTCCCACACAACCTTTTTTCACTCTCCTCGGAGGATGACAATCGTGATGGCCGCAGCGCCGCCACCACGCTGAGCACCAGTTAGAAGCCAAACTCCTTCAGCAGCGACGACGCAACTATTGACGTTATTCGATGTTCGAGGGGGCATCCTCTCGGGTCCAAAAACAAGTCAAGACCACCTGTTATCATAACCCGCGACTGGAATTTGTTATGAACCCTTACATTTTGAAATTGATTGGAGGAAACGACGTCGTCAAGGCCATCGCGCAGTTCGGTTGCCGTAAAAACATGGGCTCCACCGTTACCCTTTGCACTATAGTGCGAGGTAAACGGAGCGAGCGATGAACACACCAGCGATAGCGAGCAATGTAAACGTGTCTTGTGGCGCCGTGATCGATAGTGGTCGGGTGAGACGTGTGTGGTGGCACACGGTTGTGGTTGGGTGAGGATTGGGGTGAACTGTGTTGTAGACAAAAGAGTAAACTAAGAAAGACAAAAAAAGAAAAAGATATAGAAAAAAGAAAACAAACAAAATCTGAATCATCCATTTAAAAATTTATAGATCCAATAGTAAAATTGAATTTCCCATGCTGGTAGATCTCCCACCCTAACTAACCTCGAATGAATGTGTGTTTTCTTAGTTCTTGCTTCATTCCCTTATTTTTCCACTGTCAGTAGCATAATTTATTGAATTCCTAAATATATCACTCTCAAGTAAGATATTCTTCATCCTAACATTTGATGCTTTCATTCCTGTCTCCATGTCTCCCACCACATCTAGTAAGGAAGTCGACGATGTTCTCCAAGCTATTACAGAAAAACTGGGTCTCTTGCAAATCCAGTTGGAAAACCAGCAACAGCTCCATGAGAGCCGTCACTTGATACTGCAACAGTCTATGGATTCTCAGCGTGAAGCTGTCCAAACGTTTTTATCCAGATTGCAGGAACAGATCACATATTACATCGTCTCCTTTTGTTATGGATTTTTCTACCAATACTGTTATTTCCCCAGGTTTTAACCCTTCGTACGTTGCCACCACATTATCCTCTCCTACCTCTTCCCTATTTCCCAACATCTCCCATTTCCGAGGCCTAGTTTATTGAATCCCTAAATTTATCACTCTCAAGGTATTTTTCATCCTAACAAATGACCTCACAAGTCACAACATAAAACACAATTTTTATAGTGAAACAAACCTAATAATTTCATTGCACACATTAGAATGTTCACGATGGGATATTTAGTAGCAGTGCCCGCAGTACATACCACCAACATTGAGAACAACGACGAGTACAAGAAAAAAAAAAACTAAATGCAATGACATTCATTGCACTAAAAATCTTGAAGCCTTTTGGGAAGTGGGGTCAAATGGTGTCATGGCAGTATAAAGCTACAAAATTTTTGCGCAAACAAAATTGTCTTAACAAAGACCAGTACTGTAAAACAATTGCCAATTAGATAGCTTTATACTGTAAAATTGTCATGTAAGCTCAAATGCTATTTGCAAGTGTTTCCTCAATTGAACCTTACAAAAAAGATGGCTACAATTAAGCATCTTAAAACATTTATTTCAAGTAGAGGACATCAGCAGCAAGTATTTGCACTTGCAGTAGGTTGATAACAAAAAACGAGAGAGAATATAACCAGGCAAACAAATATCACTTAAACTCTAGAAACACTAGATTAGTACTGCAAAACAATAGCAGTATCAGCTACGGTGCACGATTGAGCTTAAATTGCTGTGGGAAAAGACAGCATAATTGATGAGAAGGAAAAGGAGAAACATGGCTAGAAAGATAGACCTGGGAACGTTGAAGAGCAAAATAGGGAGTTTGTAGGGAAAGCATTTGGGTGGTGGGTTGCAGTGCTTCACAAATAATCACAGCATTTGATTATTTATACGCGGTTAATATCAAATTCAATCATAAACAAGTTCTTTAGAATCAAATTCTATGATTAAAATTTACTAAAATCAGTTGATTACTAAAATCATTTAGCATGTTATCACTTCTCATACAAACAATAGATAATAGTGAACTGAAACTTCAATGCATTCACATTCATAATCCTGGTTGCAAAGATTGCTCCAGTTGTGGCTCTTCAAAACAACAACTCAAATTACTCTAGGAACGAGGCCAACATATTTGGACCACTAAGCTGACTGTACTAAGTATATATACTGTAGGCAAGACACCTAACAATCATCTACATATAGCAGCTACTCAAACAACAAAATAAAGGTAAGATAGCAGAGTGTATATAACCATCATAACCAAAAAAGAGCTCAACGAAGCCCAAAGATGTAGATCTGGTGATAACATCAGAGATTCTACACGCGCATCTTTACAAAAGCATCTTCAACCTTCAACAGAAAAACATCACCTCTTTGACATTATCCTTGACTGAGGGCAATTTCACCTCAAAGTTCGTAGTAGTAGTCACACCCCTGCCTCCACTAGCAGAACCAGCATCTGATGTTTCCCCTTCGATGCAATACCGAGCCCGGAATGCAGCCAAATGCGCATAATACGCAGGAGGAACTGCAAACAAGGAATCAACTCTAAATGAAAGTATGATTACGTGAATAACCAAGATACAGGAAATAGAAAAATTTAATGCATCAAACCTTTTGAAACTGATCGAGTACACCTTGCATACGTGAAAGATAAAATACAAATTTCTTCAGACTGATAATAGTAGTAATAATAATAGCAATCAAGAGTACTGTAGAAGGAGAATTACGTATAACATAAAGCATTTGTAAAAATCTGCAACTCATTAGCTGGGAAGTTATTTTCATCGAACAATACATGCTAATGAGTCGGTCGACTAGTTCCCTGCAAAATGTAAATAATAAAATCAAAATTGAGAATTGTATTACATGATAATGAGTTGGTCAAATACCTTAAAAACAATAAATAACAGACAAAAGTTGATCCACATCATAGAGTACTGTATTACTTGAATTCCTGCACGACTATTGAGGTAAAAATCAAACTCCCGGGGGTGACAGATGGTTGCATCAACAGTCCCTTTAACAAGAAAGTGCAAGAAATCAATATAAATTTAAGGGGTGAGGGGGGACATGTGAAATGTAATATAGGCAATCACAAGAGTTATAAAACCTGCCATCATATTTCCACTTTTATCCATCTGATCAGAACTTCCATGGTCCACAGGAAACAAGCGAGTGTGGTGTCTTTTCAGGACCACCACAGAAGTAACGGGGTAAAGAACCTGCTTCTAGCGAATGACAAGCCTGAAAAAAGAAGTACTAAACACAGATCATTCATTAAGATTGAAAATAAATCATCAATTACAAGAGCAATAAGGGAGTATTTTTAAGTTTATCCATAAGACTTTAGGCACATGAATAGAGGATAAACAAAAAACAGTAAGTTTGAGGGCTTCATTGTGTGACTATTTTTACAATTTTACTATAGGTTTAGTTGTAATAAGATACAGTGCTGCTAAAAACTCTTAGAAAGCAATTCTCCAATGAGCCATACCCTTCGTATTGCATCCATCTCATACATAAGGACTTGACTAAATTGGCCCTCACTTACGCGTCTCTGTTGAACACAAAATGAAATTGGAAAATAAATTATACATTAACATGTGTACATAACAAGCACATTAGTAGCATTAACTTTAAACCAAAACCAACCTGTAGAATATAATCCTCTCTGGCTTACCCGAGTTATTTGACCTATAGAAAGCAAGAAGTAACTCCCTAAAAAAAGAATCAATAAAATCAATTGGGTTCCTCTACACAAGTAGCAATAGCACATCTACCCAGTACCTGATAATTCCAGAGTGTACAAGTCCACTCACAGGATCTTCATGTAATTTATAAAGATCTTGAATGATTTCTTCCCGGGGTTTCTGAGCAGAAACAATTCCTCTGTATCTTGTCATATTAGGCCAATCCATGGATGCCACTACCTACAACAACATTCAACAATTAAACAAAGTAAAAAATGTCACCCAATAAAAATCTGTAAATAGGACTAATTATAGAGCTTACTGCAGCAATAGAAGGACTAGAGTCTTCCCCTGGTTGTAGATGTGTTACAGCCGCACCCAAAATAAAGTTATTTTATCAGACACATGTGGGATTCTCTTCTCAAATGCGTTGTTCAATACTGTGTTGCTACCACCAACCTATATAATCAACAATGACAGGTTTAATATTTAAAAGGAACCAAATAAATTACTGGAACAAAGGGTTATTTATTCAAAAAGCAACCTAGATGGTTAATAAAACAAAGAGATAATTATTTGATAACTTCAACCTTCACATTTATCTTGAGGGCCATATTTTCAAGATATTGCCTGTTCATCTTTTCAACTTGCCTCGGCTGACAACACTGAGATACTATTCCTAGCTTAGTTTCACAAATACGTTTTATTTTCCCTGTCAGAACAAGAAAGATTTAACATGGGAAAACCAAATTAGAGTCTTCAGTTTGAACATAGAAGACACTCACCATAAAACCCTTTGAAATCGGGCAAAATTATGATCAACAATTGGAGTCTTCCTTCCACCTTCTTGTTTGCTAGTTCTGTCATGGACCGATGATGCACATTCTCAAGAGCAGTCTCTATCTTACTACTTTGAACAGATGTTATAGGCAGTAAAGGGTCTGCATTAAAATGCTGGCATAAAATCCAAACAGACAAAGAAATTTCTCAACCATGTAGCCATAAGATGAACACACTAACAAATGGCACAAGCTAAAGTCATACCATTCCCTTGCTGTTACACATTTCAGCCAACTGACGACAAAATTGAAATGATGGGTCTCTGTTCTTCCAGAAAAGTTGAGGCAAGTCCAATGTTACACCACCAACAAACATTTTCTACAAAATATAACAAGGGATTAAATCTTTGTTCTGTCTCAAACAAATTATTATAATAGAACTACTTGGTTTACAAAACTGTAATTGAAAATAAATTTACTTCTAATAATTCCTGTATTTACTACATTATAGCACACTACCCATATCTAAAGTATATGATGGAGCCATTCACCTAAACATTGACAATATAAGTTCCGCAAATTAAAATAACTTCAATATAAATTTTAAGAATGAACATGAATGTCATATAAAATTATTATTGGATTAGTTAGTATCATAAAAAGAACACACAAGTACCATATTTTCTAACAAAAATCATACTCTTCAACAACCTCAGAGTCGTTCAAACTCTTCAACAGCCTCAGAGTCTTTCAAAGAGGCCACAGAAGTATTTTTAAAACATTTGAACAAGTTTCTAAAAAAAAAAAGCATTCACAGATTATTAATCATATTCCATTGACCCATTCTAGGTTCAACACGTGATTCTCCACCTGTTTCATGGTATTTAAGCTGCTGTAACAAAAGAAAATTAGATATTATAAACAAATAAAAATTGCCAAATTATGTCAAGCATAATCATATGTATACCACTGGGGGAGGTAAAACTCGAGCATCAAGCAATGCTGAATCCTCCCTCACTTGAATAACAAAGTGACGCACAAATTTGTCAGTGCTGAAATTGTTCTGCCTCACAACCTGTCAAATGGCAAAATATTTTAGTCGTGAGAAAAATACTCAACACACAACACACAATAATACTCTACAAAGATACCTGTCTGATAGAATTTTCCCTATCAAGAGGAGGCTGACAGGTTGCCCTTAAAAGATTAGCTACTTGCTCCCCGTTCAATCTCTTTGTATATCTCTGTCCAGCCATAATTTGACAAAGCTACAATAAAAAATCAACAATAATAAGCAAGGGTTAAGTCTCATCCAAAATAGCTAGTTGATGTTTATCATAAATATAAACAGGTAGAGTGGTGCAGAGATAAACCTCCATAGGCAAGAAAATTGGTTTAGTGTCACTATCAGCTTGGAGAGCGGGTAGAAACGTATGCTTCAAGAGGATATTGTATTTTACGCGGAAATATTGGCAACTGAGTTTTTTGTTCTGTTGTCATCAAGAGTAAATCTAGGAGATACCAAATAACAAAATCCAAAAGTTAAGTTAATCACGTTATGAGCCAGTTCATTTTACATGCAATCAAGTATAAGAACAAATAGGAATTTTTTAAATCAATTCATTAAACACACAAATACGAATAAGAAAGACGTAGAAAAGTCTTTTTACTATTTAAAAATGAACTGGGTTATGAAAAAGGAAAGAAGGGCGACAATTCAATTTCAGGCCAAAATAGCCTACTCGTCTTTGATTCCCGTGTGACAAATACTTTGCCTCCACATTGAAAATCTAAACAGGAACAACAACTAAAATGGAAACAAATGCGCAACTCACTCAAATTAATTCTGTGAGTGGTTCTTTTGTGACTCGAGTAACTTTGTGTCGTCTTATATTCTGTCCGTGAGTAACTTTTACCTTGACTCCTCTCAAAGCTCTCTTAACCTGCAAATTTGCAAGCAAACAAAAGTCACGATTTCCAAAGTAGCTATACACATTTCTGTATGACTAGAGAGAAATTTATCATAGAACCTTCAAAGAAAAACTACCCACACAAACTACAGTCCGTAGTTATACTCATTAGCAGGCATGCGTAGGCAACTAATCTAGCACACATACCTCGAGTCGATCCTGATCAGGCAAAGCCCTCTGAAGATTCAAATTAAAATGCTTCTTAATGAACTCAATCACAGGAATCGCCTCATAAAATGCTCTCGCTGACACATGAAACACAAGGATGATCAGTTGCCTAAGACAGTTTTATTCAAGGCACTGAAACAAGTAATAACAATATAGATAAGTAAAACCAACCAATATTAAGAGATAGGCCCATCTGAGTTGGGCGAAGGGTCTGGTAATAGCCCCTCCAGTATTCAGTAGCACTGCCAAGCTCTCCCGTTTCACCAAAGCAGGCGAGATAAAAGATCTTCCCACAACATCAAACCTACATTTTAAAACAAACAAACAAACAACGTCACACAGAATACAACAAATCAAAATTGAACCAACCAAACAACGTCACACAGAATACAACAAATCAAAATTGAACCAACCAAACAACACACCAATAAAAAAGAACCATAATACCTTTCGGTTGGTGTAGCACGCAGAACAACAGCAAGAGCCTGAATAGTTTCTTGAGGACAATCGAGCTGACGGCGCCCGAGAAACTTATTGAGGTGCTGAAGGTCAGTCCTGGAAGCATACCGGATTATGACCTTAAACTTGCGTTCACATTTTTTCCTATTTCAAGAGAAACAAATAACCAGCAATTAATCAAATATTATAATAATAATTATGACTAATTATGACCACAAAAATATTAATGACATCCTTAAAAAAATAACACACCTAGCAGAAGCAGAAGAAGACGACCCTGGTTCATCATCGTCCTTCAAAATGATATTAAATTCCTCCGATGTGAAGGGCAACGGTCCAGCGGTGAAAAGATTCTTTCGCCCATCGTAGGCCGGTATGCGATTTCCCAGCAGCTTTTTACGGTTTGCTTGGAGAAACAAATTCATAACATCTCTGGACTCCTTCTTCGAGGTAATCTCAGGAATGATAGAGACCTAATCATACAATCGTATCAACTCTCTGAAACATCATCTCACTTTACTTCAATCGCATCGCATAATGATACAGAGTGTTGAAGTAATTGTAATTCATTGTAAATTTCCATTGCATGCAGTTAGGTAGCTGTGGTTAAATAGTTTGTTAGCTGTGTTTAACTGGTTAAATAGTTGGATGTAAGGTCTAACATGTGTATAAATAGCATTTGTAACCACATTTAGAAATAACTCACACAACAAATTTTAGATTCAGTCTTAATTCTCTCTAATATTCATCTCTTTGTCTTGTTCGGTTGGCTTTCCCTCTCAGCTAATCCTACACTACGAATTTACATCTCTCGAGTTTACTTCTGACATAAGTAACAAACAACGCTAACATTCAAATCACATAATCATTAAAATGAAATGTATGAGTTCGGTTTAGTTTATTAACATCGTAATGAAACAGATCCTGTTCAGCGACTTCGAATTGAAAATGATTCGTGCGCACTTGGATTTTCCTCCCTGAACTACCGAACCCTGGCCGGTCATGGATCCTGACCGCTGGCGTCGACGACGGCGCCAGCGTCTCCAGTGTTAGTTGCTTCTCGACCACGGAACTCAGAGATTCCACCGTCGGAGATGGCGACGTGGCACGAACAGGCTCCACCGCCGACAGAACGCCGAAGGACGAAGCCGGAGTAGGAGGAGCGGGTGGTGTATTCACCGGAGAAGGAGCCACCGGAACGGAAAATTCTCCGCGGCCGCGGCCGAGACCTCTTCCAACTGGAGACGACATCGACGGCATCGTGGACGGTGGTGCCGGACTGCGTGAGTGAGGTTGCTTGGAGCCATTGCGACGAGACATTGTGGTGAGACAGAAAGAGATTTCGAGGAAATGTTTGCTACGAAGTGTGTTTTGCGTGAGGGTAGTGGCCTTTTATATAGGAAGATTACTAGTGCTTGTGTTGCAGCGAAGCTAACCGTTTCGAATGGAAGAAAGGAGAAAACCAACAGGTTTGTTTTAAAAGTCGCCGTTGTTTTTTCTTTTTTCTACTATTTTTTTAATTGACTACCGGTTCTTGGCGCCAACTGGAGGTGAAGTTGAGAGACTTTCGCCCGTTGGATTGTATTAACAACTCTGATCCTGATCTTGCAACGTGTCATATATTAATTATTGTTTTTCTTCACTGTCTTAAAAAAAAAAATAACATTTTTCTCTCTCTCTTTGTAGTGTACGCTGTGTAGCATAGCATGGCTTCAGCTTCTAGGTTTTGTTATACATGTCTTGTATAACACTTTCAATGGAGAAGACAAGTTCCTTGCCCACTTAGACTCACAAACACAACATATGAAATGCATCACTATTGAATAATTAAAAATTAATACATAAGGAATAATTAAAAATTATAAAATAATAGTATGTTAGCAATTAGAGTTTTTATTTCTATTTTGAATTTAATCAAATAAGTAGAATATGTTTTTTATTTCAAATAAGATGGTAAGTTGTTGATCTATTTTTTAGAATATGGAGTTAAAGTTTAAGACATAATTTTAGGAAATCATTCACTATTCTATGCATGAAATTAGTGGGTGCAAATGTTGTTTTTGGTTGTTTTGAGTTTGTCTGGCTATATAGCCTAAATTGCATTTTTGAATTAAAGAACATACTAAGATATATAAAACAAAAAAATCTTACTATTGTATTTAACAATTGGTATCAGAGCTCTTTCACAAGGGGCCTAATCCAAAAATTGAGTGTAAGAGTATGATAACAACTGCGTGAGTGTGAGAGAAACAGTTGTGAGTGTGTGTCATCAATGAAAGAAAAATAAAAGCAGATTTCAGTACCAACCAATGTGTGCAACCTGCAATTCCTTAGTTAAATAGATATTATGATCATTGGACAAAACTAATAGAGAATTTTCTACGCTCTAAGGAGTATTGACATTTGGTAGAACATGAGATTTTAGTCATAACAGATAAAGCCACTGCATCAAAAGTCGAACTCAAATTAATGGAAGAACAACAACTGAAGGACTTGAAAATAAAGAATTATCTTTATCAAGCCATTGACCGAGAAATTTTAGATACTATCCTCAAAGATGATACGTCCAAACACATTTGGGACTTTATGAAGCAAAAATTCCAAGGTTCTACTCAAGTAAAGAGAGCACAATTACAAGCCTTGCGCAAAGATTTTGAAATGTTGTAGATGAAGGACGAAAAGACAATTAATTCATACTTTGCTCACACTTTGAAAATTGCTAAAAGCATGAAGGCGTGTGGCGAGAGCATGCATGAGAATATCATCATTGCAAAAATCTTACGATCAATGATTCCTAAATTTAACTATGTTGTGTTCTTGATTGAAAAATCCAACAACTTGGACACCATGACCATTGACAAATTGCATAGCAGTCTTTTGGTTCATGAGCAAAGAATGACTTGTCAAGGAGAAGAAGAACAAGTGCTGTAGATTACAAATGAAGATAGGGGAGGACGAGGTAGAGGAAGAGGAAGGGGTAGAAGTTCTTTTTGAGGCAGAAGAAGAGAGAGACAATCATTCAACAAAGCTGAGATTGAATGATTCAAATGTCACAAAGTTGGACATTTTCAATACGAATGTCCTACATATGGGAGAAGAAAATAAATGTTGAGGTGGAAGATACGGTGGAACAAAAGAAACAAGAGGATGAACTCTTGCTAATGGCTCACGTTGATATTAAGCAACGAAAGGAAAATGAATGGTTTCTTAACTCCAGGTTCAGTAACCACATAATTGGTAATAAGGAGTGGTTCTCAGAGTTGGATGGGAACTTTCGACATACAGTAAAGCTCGACAATGACACTCAAATAGCTGTGATGTGGAATTAAAGTGTTTGATTAAATGTTAATGGAGTTACACATGTAATTTCACATGTGTATTATGTTCCTGAACTTAAGAACAATCTCTTAAGCATAAGACAACTTCAAGAGAAAGACTTTACTATCTTGATTTAGAATGGGAAGTGTAAAGTCTAGCATCTTGAAAGAGAACAAATTATGATTTAGAATGTGCTTACAACTACCATAGTATCAATAAATTCTGCATGCTTTCAGACGAAGCTAGGGTATGATTCTCAACTTTGGCATAATAGACTTGGTCATTTAAGCTACAATGGTTTAAGGACGTTTTCCTCTAAGCAACTGGTAAATAGGCTGCCCTTTGTCACTACTCCAAGAGACCTTTGTATGCGCTGTTTGGCTGGGAAGCAACATTGAAATTCTATGTCGAGGAAAGGTCTATGGAGAGCATCCAACAAACTTCAACTTGTTCATGCAAACACATGTGGATCTATCAAACCAATTTCAAGCAGCAACAAGAGGTATATTTTGAGTTTCATTGATATTTTTTCTTGCAAGACTTGAGTCTACCTTTTGCATGAAAAATCAAAAACTTTATCCCTATTTAAAAGTTTCAAAGTGTTGGTTGAAAAGGAATTTGGGATAAACATTGTTTGTTTAAGAATAGATAGTGGTGGTGAATTTACTTCAAATAAATTTTGAGAATTTTGTCAGGATCAAGGTATAAGTAGACAGTTGACAACAACCTACACACCTCAGCAAAATGGAGTTGCTAAGAGAAAAAATAGAGCAATCATGAATATGGTACGTTCTATGTTGATTGATAGACAAGTCCCTAAGATATTTTGGCCCAAAGCTACAAGATGGTGTGTTCATATTCTCAATAGATGTCCTATAACAGTTGTGCAAAACAAAACTCCTAAAGAAACATGGAGTGGAGTGAAACCAACGGTTGATTATTTTTAGGTATTTGGATGCATAACACATGTTCACATACCATATCAACAACGAGTCAAATTGGATGATAAAAGCAAGAAATGTGTTCTCCTCAGTGTAAGTGATGAATCTAAATCATATCGTTTGTTTGATCCAATCAACAAGAAAATACTAATAAGCAAGGATGTGATATTTGAAGAACATAAATGATGGAATTGGTAGCAGAACAAAGAATACCAATAGGATATTCTTGATTGGGGAGAAGATGAAGAATATGTGAGTGACTTCGAAGAACTATATGAGGAGAATGTTGTGGATAGTGAAGATGATCGAGAAATCGAGGAACAAAATGAAAGGAATGTTGTGGATAGTTCCATAGGCAATGGTGCTCCTTCTATCAATTATGAGACTCCAATTGAAGAGAGGGTTAGGAAATCGAAGAGAGTTGGTTTGGATGATTGATTATGAAAGAGGAGAAGGTCTATCAAATGATGCTGACCTAAATGTAATGATGGTCATTGGAGATGATCCAATTTCATTCGAGGAAGCTATCAAGAGCAAGAAGTGGAGAGATGCAATGATGAAAAAAGTTATCAAGAGCAAGTGGAAGATGCAATGATGAAAAAGATAGACTCTATAGAGAAAAATAAGACTTAGGAGCTGACTGATTTTCCATGAGGAGTGAAGCCAATTGGAATAAAATGGATCTTCAAAACCAAATTTAAAGAAAATGGAGAAATAGACAAGTTCAAAGCAAGGCTAGTGCAAAAGGGTATGCTCAACAATATGGACTAGATTACACTGAAGTATTTGCTCCAATTGTCAAGATTGATACTAATTGCATAATACTTACAGTAGCAACACAATACGGTTGGAATGTTTGTTTTAGTTAGATGTCAAGAGTTCATATCTTCACGGTGAACTTAAAGAGGACATTTATGTGCAACAACCCACTAGTTTTGTGAAAAAGAGTGAAGAAGACAAAGTGTATAAATTAAAGAAGGCACTATATGGTCTTAAACAAACACTGAGAGCTTGGTACAACAAGATAATGGCCTATTTTGTTCATAATAGCTTTGATAGATGTTTTTGTGAACACATACTATTTACAAAATCAAAAGAGGGAGGTAAAATTTTAATTGCGAGTCTGTATGTAGATGACTTGATGTATACTAGAAATGATTGGAGTATGTGTGATGAGTTTAGAAGATCTATGATGTCAGAATTTGATATGACTGATTTAGGAAGAATGAGATATTTTCTTGAAGTTGAAATTATGCAGAGTTCAAGTGAAATTTTTATATGTTAGAGGAAATATGCTCATGAAGTGCTATCACGGTTTGGTATGGAAAATTGTAATGTAATTAAAAATCCAATTGTTCCGGGCACAAGACTGTCAAACGATGATGTAGGAACCAAAGTTGTTGCAACTATGTTCAAGCAAGTAGTTGACAGTCTTATGTATTTGACTGTAGCCAGATTTAATATATGGGGTAAGCTTAATCAGCAGATTTATGTCTAGTTCTGCTGAATCGCACTGGTTTGCAGCTAAACGAATATTGAGGTACTTGAAAGGAACAACTAAACTAGGTATCTACTACAAGAAAGGGGGAAACACAATGTTGTACTGTAGACGGACAGTAACTTTGCTGGAAATATAGTTGATTGAAGAATCATTTCTGGTTTTGTGTTTGTGCTTGGTTCTGGAGTAGTTACATGATCTTCAAAGAAACAACTAGTAGTGTCATTGTCCATCATCGAAGCTGAGTATATAGTTATTGCCTCATGTGCATGTCAGTGTATCTAGATTTAAAGGATGTTGAAGAAACTGTGTTTTAAATAACAAAAGAACACATTGATTCTATGTGACAACAATTCAACTATACAACTATTTAAGAATCTGGTGTTTCATGGGAGGAGCAAGCACATTGACATTAAATTTTATTTTTTAAGAGACTTAGTGAAAGATGGAATTATCAAGTTAAATTACTACAGTTCACATATTCAAGTTGTTGATATCATGACCAAGCCCCTCAAATTAGAGTAATTCTCAAAACTTCGCAATATGTTGGGCATAATTGAAGCATCAAAATTAAACTAAATGCTCTTGCATCTAGTTTAAGGAAAAGAATGTTAGCAATTAAAATTTCTGTTTCTGTTTTGAATTTAATCAAATAAGTAGAATATGCTTTCTGTTTCAAATAAGGTGGTCAGTTATTGATCTATTTTTTAGGATATAGAGCTAAAATTTAGCGCATAATTTTAGGAAACCATCCACTATTTTATGCATGAAATTAGTGGGTGCAAATACTGTTTTTTGTTACTCGTGTGTTTATGTGTTAAATTTCTTTCCAGAACATTAACTTTGAACCTTTGTCGACATTTTATGTTTTACTTTGTTAGCCAAGCCATTAGTTGTTGCCTTTATTATACTACTATTTGTTTAGTAGGAGCCAACACGACCCCTCCAGTCAACAATATGCATGAAACAGGGATGGTGGCTATTTTGGAAGGATAGTAGCAAAAGATAAAGAAAGACAAAGAGAATAGTGTTATTTTTTGTATGAGAAGACTTGAAAAATTATTATGGTGAAAATAGAAGGAAAATATCAAGAAAAAATAATAAATAATATTTATAATTTACGATTATATATATAATAAATAGTGTAACAAATAGTGTCTTGAACTAGAATTAAGTTTGCAATTTATAATTTTTTTGTAATTTTCAATGGTTTTCAAAATTTTATATATAAATATATATTGATAAATATGCATATGAATATTTAAAATTATATTAACATAAGTATGAATATTGATATGTATATCTTATATTATTTTACTTTTATAAATGTTTGTTTCAAAAAATATCATTTTTATAAATATATTTGCATCTGTATATAACTTGGATATATATATAATTTTAAAATAATTATTAATAAAAAAAAAATATTATCTTTATAATTGTTAGTTTTTTAAATATTTAAAAATAACACTAATCATAAAAGTGAAAGAGATTGATGTGTATTTGAATTTATAGATTATAATAAAAATAATAATAATAAATAAAAAGAAAAACATGTTTATATGATAATGATGATCTTATTTTATTTTGACTCATAACTAAAAAACTTATAAATGTTTCTCTTATGATTGCAAGTTCATTTAGTTTTTTATCTAATAATTTTATCATTATGTATAAAAAATAATGAAATATTTTATTTAAATTTTTAATTAAAATTCAATTCTTAATCATATATATAAAAGGTGAAACTTACTAGACACATACTTAATACATTTTTATATGAAGATAAAAAAAAATGATAGTAAAAGTGACTAATAATTTTAGATCTCAATTTCTTTGTTTTATCTTTTTACATGATTGACTTTATTTTCTGAAAATTAGCTTATTTTAACCCTTGATTATGAGTTAAATATATATAAATATAAATTAATAATATTCAGATGAAAAGTGATACCAATTATTAAAATCATGATAATATTCAAATAACTAAAGAATCATTCAATTGAATTTGTATGTAATGATTATAACTATTTTAATAAATTTAATTAGGTATTTTTATAAACTAAAAATATTTTGGTATAAAAATTGTAACGTCTTGAATAAATAAAAATTAAATGAAATGAAATAACTATGATATTATTAATTAAAATAAGGAGAAATAGCACATAATGAAAATAAATAATAAGAATTTATTTTTAGATGATTATGTTTATTCTTAGAATGATTTTGGGTATTATGTGTGTGTTTAAGCTTAAATTAAAATATTTCAGTAAAATTAATTATTGTTTTGTAATTTTTAGAATAATAAAAATTTATTAATTAATTAATTAAAAGTAAATAAAATATAAGAAAAAAATTAGGTTTAGATAATCAACAGATAAGTATAAAAATATATGCAGAAAAATAAAATGTTAGATAAAAGTATAAAGATAATAATAAAATAAAAGGGATAGATTTATTTACTTAAGATAAAAATAAATAAATAAGTATATAGAATTTAAATGCACAAGTGTAGATATAAAGGAGTAGTTATAATTGAATTTTAGAATTTTAATATAATAAGAAATTAAATATGAAAAATGATAAATTTATATCTGTATGTGTATATACGAGAAATCGAAAATGACCCCTATAAGGCTCAAACCCGCGTCTTAGAGAGTGAAAAGGCAACACATGCCACTAAACCACAACGCCTGCATGTATTTGGAAGAGGCGCAATATTTAAATGAATTAAAAAAAATAAGTTTAATGATAAAAAAAAATAAAAATGCACCAACAGGGCTCAAGCCCAGGCACAAGGAGAAGGAAGGAGCATGGTCAGCCACTAGGCTGGGAGCCCACCTATGTTACAAGAAGGCACGGTCTATATATATATATATACAAGGTTTTCGAAATATGAGGAATAAAGCAACAAAAAGAATCAAAATATACATAAAGGGTTTTGAACCCAGGACTTGGCACTCATGTCCAGCACCTTAGTCGCTGGGACACAAGTAATTTGGTGACATTTCACTGCAATTTCTTCTACTTAAATCCTCCCTGAGGGCAAATGAACGACAGTGAACAAGTCACGTCGCCCTCTGCCACTGTTTGTCACCGTCTGTCACCTTCTCCCTTTTTTCTTCTCTCCTCGAGCCACCTTCCCTCTACAATTGGTTTGTTTATATATATATATATATATACACACACACACACATGACGATCTCTCCCTAGCCACGCCACTCCCTCTTCTTCAAGAATCGAACAAAAATCTTCATCGAACACCATAGAGTGGGTTCTCCTAACTATCGGAGTCACGAACAGAGAAAGGACAATGTTGCGACTGCCCATTCCTTGCCAAATATTACAACAACCTGCCGGAAGCACCATACACGCTGGAATCTGCACCAAGGACTTGTTGGAGTCGCACTAGAGGTAGGAGGAACCTTTGATCCTTTGTTGCTTTCATTTTTTGAAAATGTGAATGCTAAATTTATTCTAGACTGTGATTGCGTTGTGGAATGCTCATGGATGTTTACATCCACTTCCTATAAATTCTTTTGATTGAGAATGGGTTGTTATTCTTGTATGTGTGTATGGCTGTTGAAAAAAATTGGGGATTTTATTCAGTAATGATATGTGTAGTCCTTAGAGATGATGAATGTTGTCACGAATGGCTCGTTCCTTCTATTGGTGTTGCGATTAGTTAGAACATTGTCTAGGTCTCAGTTTGGTAGAGAGAGAGAGAGAGCGAACGAGAGAGAGAGAAAGAAAGAGAAAGAGGAAGAGAAAGAGAAAGATAGGAAGAGAGGCAGAAAGAGAGAAAGGGAGAGAGAGAGAAAGAGAAAGAAAGAGAGAGAAATGCAGAGGAGAAAAATAAATAAATAAAATAAAATAAAATAATAATAATAAATAAATAAATACAACAATAAATAATATAGATATAAATAGTAAAATAAATAAATAAATACATAAATAATAATGATTAAATAAATAAAAATATAAGATTCTATAACATTGATGATTGTTAATTTGAATAATAGACCTAACACAATAAAAATAATGATATTAATAATAAATAATTTTGATAAATAAGAAAAATCGCTCATGTTAAGGAATAAATAAGTTTTATTTTGTCTGCTCGAATTCTTTTATGTACTTATTTTGCTAAATATTTTAGTTCTTCTTAGCTATTGTTATTATTGTTGTTTATTAAAGAGTAAAAATGACAACTGAAATTGTTAACACTAAATGATTTTCTCTTTTACTAAAAAAAGGAATTTTATGTTTGAGGCATGTTCTGATAAAAGAATATGGTTAAATTTCTTAAGTGATGGAAATTTTAACAAGAAGAATAGAATAGAGAATATATAAAGTTTTTTTATGGCAACGGATCTCAATGTGGATAATGGTATCCCACGTATTCATAATTTATCAAAAAACTATAACCTCAAAAAGGCATAAGAGCCTGAATTATACAAGGAATCTACTTAAGAATTTGAAAAACTAGTGAATCATAGGAGTAATTCCTCATGTGATGATTTGTATTGTTCTAGTACCTGAAATGAAAATTCGGTTGCAAAGGTAGAAGAGATAGTTGATGGATGATATGACAAGAGAATTGAGACTAGATTATTGTTTGGGTTAACTACAGCAGGTACCTGAGGAATTTTCATAAGCTCTCGGTAAGTCCTTAGGGGTAGTATAAGGTGTCAAATTATGACGGCTCTAAGATTAGAGAGATTTACATAACTGACTTGGCATTCCAGACAAAGCGAAACATTACCATAATTCGGTTGAAAGTATCTTGATTTGATGTACCAAGCAAGGTATATACTCTCAATTATCACCTAGAAAGCAAACCTTGGATTAAATAATACGTTTCGTGTAAGTCCTCTTGGAGGTAGAAGTTTTAGAGGCATCGAGGGGGCCTAAAATGCGATTAGTAGAATATATTACTAGGCGCGACGCAGTGAGGAGAGGGTACGCGATAATAAATATATTTTATTTTTTATTATTCCATGTTTGTGTGTACTTGAGTATGGATGACTCACTTCTACAACCCTCACTTTTTGTAAGAAAATGTCAGACGTGAGCCCATCAACTTTCAGACGTCAAAGGCGGCTCTTAGTAAGGAGATGAGAATAGGCTCTGGCAGTTAGAGATGACTTTCTAGCAGATGGGAAGGCAGTGGATATCCACGACGAGTTTTGGAATCTCGAAGTTTACATGTGGACCTTTTGCAATTGGCTACATGTCATTTTGTATATTTTAAATTATAGATGTAATGAATGTAAATACTTTTACTAGTATGGATATGACGATTCATAATTCAATTAACTTGTATTAATTGCATATCTAAACTCGCATGTTAATTATACTAGCTTATTTAGTTTTTACTTAATGAGATGAATGATAATATTATTATTGTCTGCATATTACCTCATTATCGTCTATTTTTATTTTCTTTATTTCAAAAACTTATTTAAAAAGAATGATGAAAAATTATTGTTGCGTTTTAAATTAAACATAATTAAATATTATATAATAATAAAGAATGTTACAAAAATAATCTATATGTTATTAAATGAAAAAACCTTCTTTTATATACGTATTAGCATTATATATTAAATATGAATTATTCTTATTATTAAAAATGATAACTATAAATATAAATCATCATTAAATTAAATATAAAAATTAAGATTTAAAAGGTATACATTACTTTTGAAATAGTCATATGCTACTAATATTTTTTTAATTTTGATCATTAATATATAGTTGTATGGTGTAGATTTAATGATTCATTTCCTAAAAATAAAAATAGTTTTTCTTCTAAAAGAAACTCTCATTCTCATTTTATATGTTATGTATGTAGTTATAATTAAGTTATGTAAAGTTTATAATAACTAATATTTTCAATAAATTTATAGTCGAGTTGATAAGATAGTTTTTTTGTTAAAATTAAATTATGTGAGATTTTTTAATTTGCTTCAATTATCAATTTGAGTCATAATTAATTTTGGTATCATTAATTAATTTAAACCAGAATACATATGTGTTATCAATTTCAATATTCATTAAAATTATATTGATTATAATTATCTTAATTAATATAATTATATATTTTTTATGAATTGAATGAAAAATTATATATTTCAGTGAAAATTTTTCTCATGTTTTATATAGGTGTTGAGTTTATAATTTATAAATTTTAAATAAGATAAAAATATATTTTTATTCTGATTTTCGTTTTCAATTCTTAAATAAAATTTTAATCAATTTTAATTTTTAAATTTTTTTCTATTTATGTTTTTAGTTTCTATCATTAACTATAATTATTAAATGATGACACAATAGTCATATAAACAATTATATGATCTACTAGTAAATTATGTTTTTATTTTTATTTTTTTATAAAATATATCTTTAATCATTCAACAATTTTTGAATTTATTTTAATCTTTTAATAAAAAAAAATTATTAATTTTAGCCTCTCCACTGTTTATTTCAGTCCCAAGGAAGGAATACACTTGGACACCATCTTACAGGCGTCTAATTAATTGAAACGTGGTTTCATAGTATCGAGTGGGTAGAGGTGATATTTCTTTAGTATTTGATTCTTGGTTGGATGAGGGTCCTATTGCTCCTCTGTTAGACTATGTTCATATCAGTGACACTCAGCTTCTCATTGGGGATGTTTTGGTTAATGATCAATGGCGTTGGGAAGCTATCTCTATTATTCAACGGATATTAAATATAAAATGGTGAGTTTGATTCCACTTCTAATATATACACCGCCTAAACTGCTTACCAGTGGTTAAATCATGAGTCTGCCATTCATACTAATTTGTCAGGGCGATGGAACTGGGTCTGGAAGCTCCACTTACTAGAAAATATAAAATTGTTCTCTTGGCTCATCCTTCAAAACAGCCTCCCTACTAACCTTCTTCGCTTTAGGCAGCATAGTTTCTTTGATCCTTTTTGTTGCAGTTGTGGCTTAGAGGAAGAAAACATTACTCACTCAGGGATTGCAGTAGAGCGAGACAGATTTGGAGTTTGCTCAAATTAGATACTGTTGTTGATTTCTTTTCTATGGATGAGGCGTCCCGATGGCAATCTCTTTGCAATTGCATATTGGTTCATATGGAAGGCTCGGAACTCAAAAACTTTTGAGGATGATGTTTGGTCGTCTTTGTATACTCTTAATCAAATTAATATTACCTATGGCATCTTAACTGATTCATTGAAGCTTCCTAGTTCTTCTTCCACGAGACAAGTTGCTTAGATCCCTCCACGCAACGCAGATTTACACTCATTCTAGGATACGAGTGCACGTTCTCACTTATAAAAAAATACATATATTTTTTCTTCTTTAATTTTGTATATTTATGTTTTCTATTTTTAGGATCCTTGAACGTCACTGCCTTCACCTGATGGTTTTGTCAAAGTTAACACGAATTCGAGAATCTCACAGGCTTCGAAGGATTTATTCGTGATTCCAAAGGGAAATTGAGTATTAGGCTTCTCGGGTTGTTGCAGCTACACTACAATCGCGACTGCTGAAATGTTAGCTGTTCTCCATGGTCTTCGGGTAGCACGGAATGCTGGTTTAGGAAAATTATTTGCGAAATGGATTCGATGCTGGCGCTGAAATTAATAGGTGACACTGTCTCTCTTTGGCAACCTCATGCATCAATTCTTAATTAGATTAAGGCATTTATAAGGGGATCAGGGGTAGCTTTCTTTCACTCACACTTTGCGTGAAGGAAGGAGTGTGCAGACTAGTTTGCTAGATCAGGATCGTCTTCAGGGTCAACTTGGGTGCTAAGGGACTCTTGCCTTTCTCACATCAGTCCCCAATTATTGCTTCATTCCATTGTAGTTTTCCTTCGTAGTTGAGTTTTTTTTTTTTTTTTTCCTGTGTATTTTTAGCTTTCTAACTGATAAAAAATACTAATAATAATTTTTTTTATTATATTGATCACAATTTACAACGTTCATTAAATTTAATATATAAATAATATACGAATAAGATAATAATTATAATAATAATAACAATAATAATAAATTATAATGATAAATTATAAGACATTATATTTTTCATTTTTATAAATTAATATCTTAAAAAAATAATATTTATTATGTATCATAAATAAAAAATAATTGTAAAATATTCAACAATAATGTAGTTATTATTATTATTAATAATATTGTTTTCAAAATATACTTATATAAATAAATTATTATAGATAAATAATCCTAAAAATAATTAAGTTAAAGATATAAAATCTCAACCATATAATAACTCTTATTAATAAATAAAAAAATTTAAAAATATAATTTTATCATACTCTTTGATAATGTAATAAATTATTAAACTATAAAAATTATGATTATGTTATTTAATGTTATAACTTGATAATAAGAATTAAAATAAAAATAATAATAATTTTTAAAAAATCTAAATAAAAATAATTTTAATGATCAATACAAACAATTTTTTTTT
>JAMLFT010001479.1:0-30577 GCA_026544285.1 Pachyrhizus erosus
TTATTTTCTTAAAGTTCAAGTTTTATAAAAAAATTAATTGACAAATTTTTTTTACTCGTCAATTTTTGTAACTTTTTATTATATGTATATATATAAATAAATAGATAAATATATGAACACTAAATTTTATTTTTAAAATTTTTTAAGTTTTGTATAATTAAGTCGTGGACTCAAAAATAATTATATATATATATATATATATTTATATAAGTATTAAAAGATAATTAGTTAAGTTAATTTTGTGTAAGATAATCATACTATTCAAGTTGATCCCCACATTTTATAGGTTTTAAGAAAAATAATAAGCAATGTCATTTTATATATTAGTGTTTAAAAATATAAAGATATGTTTAAGGATTTTTTTTTTTAAATTGATCAAGATCAATGAAAATTAAAAAAAATAATCAAAAAATTAAATATTGAATAAAGCAAAAATATATATTTTTGTATTGAATTATATTTTATTTTCAATTTGATTTTAGAAATTAATTTAACTCAATTAAATCAAAATCAAACTTGTAAATACACACGTGAACACACGCACACACAAATGTATATATAATTTTATCATATCACTCATATTTATATTTGAAATAATTAATCATTTAGTCTCTATAGTTATATAAATCTTATCTTTTAGTGTAAAGATTGAAAATAATCATTTTTAATCTCTACACAAGCATTTTAAATTCCTGTTGATTCTTATATTTATATTTGAAATAATTAATCATTTAGTCTCTATAGTTGTATATATCTTACCTTTTAGTGTAAAGATTGAAAATAATGATTTTTAATCTCTACACAAGCACTTTAAATCTCTGTTAATCTTTATTATTATACAAACTCTGTCTTTTAATTCTTACCTTTTTGTAATAACATAAATTAAAAAGGATTCAAAAGTATTTGTACTAGGACTAAAATGGATAAGGTAAAGTTTATGCAGCTATAAGGACTAAATAAATAATTTTTTTTTGTATTATTTTTATATTTATGAAATCATCACATAACTTATATTTAGTTAGGTCATTTTTTAGTAAGATTTTGAATAAAAGTGCAAAAATATAATTATCAAGTTGTGTAAATTTATTTTAATGGTAAATATTTGAAGAGTTACATTATTATTGACCATCTTTTTTATCAATACGAAATAAAAACAAGACCAAAAAAAATTTGCATCCTTAAGGTAAAAATCCTAAGAGCATCAACTAAGAAAAGTTAGTGGAGTTCAAAAGGACAAGAAGTCCAAATAGTTAAAGAAGTTGTTGACGAAAAACGTTGTCTTGCAAGCCTATTAACACATTGATTACATCCCTTGTAAACATAATGGAAAGAGAGGTGTCATTATCTCTTGTTAAGAGATCTAATTTGGTTGATAGGAAAAACATACAAATGAAGTTTGTTGTACAATTAAAGAATTATGACTTATGAGAAAGTCAAATTCATACAACATTCCTATAACTTTAATTGCAAGCTATGATGAAACTCTAATGAATTACATAAACCTCAGCATTAACATCAATAGTATAATCACACCAAAAAACCATTAACTAGAGGAGTTACAAAGAAAACTACCAAAATCATGCGACTTTAGATTACCAAGGGAGTTGCCATCTACATAAGCTTAATCGAAACATCTTTGGGAGGAACCCGTGAGATCAACTTTTATGGAGTTGGAAACCAAATAAATAATATCATATAATACACTAAATTTATAGATAATATGACACATGGGTCAACTTTTGTCTTAAAACTAAATTAGGTCAAGTGTCTTCTAAAGGAATCAACAAGTGTAGATGACAATGAATAATCATTAAACTTTTGACTACATGAGAGAAAGATGAAAAATAATTACAACTACAATTTAATGATTAGCAAGATGAAATTTTAAAATAATAAAAAATAGATTTTAAAAGTAGTGAGTTTTAGAAACTTTCACCTAAAATTATTATAGGTAATAATATGAATATATGCAAATAAATTAATAAATTAATTTTTTATTTTATTCAAAAATATCTATTTTTTAAAAGATCCTTAGTCTTGAGTCATAGTCTCTTTAACCTAGGCCCACAATTAGTTTTAGACACACTTAATAGTAAAAATGTAAATGAATTGAGTTATTCATGAGTTATTAGAGTTTAACTTGTTAAATTAAGCAAGCTCAAACTTCAATTTGAGCTTAATTATTTTAAAATAATTTAAATCTAAAGTTTACAAGGTAAGTCAATGTCAATTATTTATAAATAGCTAAATGATTTGAATTGACGAAAATGATTATACTAATATACGTTAAACTTAATTGCATTTTTACTCCCAACTTATTACTTTCTCACAAATTTTGCTCTTTTTTTATGCATTTTGCCCTTAATCTTTTAAAATGTCGCAAATTACATCTATTTATCGATTTTGTTAGATAACTACTCATGTGACAATATAGTCATTTGTTAATGTGACACATTGATGCAATTATTTGACCTTATGTAACACTGTGAAAAACATGAGGATAAAGCATGTGACATTATAAAAATACAATACCAAAATATGTAATATTGTGAAAATATGAAGGCAACATGCAAAAAAATATAAATAATAAAAATGTTGATATTTACTATCTTTAAAGCTTTTTGAATCATTTTAACCTACAAACGCTACTTTCTCACAAACCAAATCATACAACTGTTATTGACCCAATCTTACAACCTAAAATCATTAATGCAAGCTTTGTTACACAATAAATAATATAAGTCTTTCAATTTTTATCGTTCATTTACTTTATTTCTTATAAAACATTTGCATAACATTTTTGAAGTCTTATTATCAATTACAAAGATTTATTAAAATTGTTTTACAAATATTCAATCTTATATTATAATTTAAAATATATTATTAAAAGATGGAAAATCTCATATTTCACTCGCACAACTATCTTTTATCTTTATGTTTGGTATAATTTTAATTATTTATCCTTTTTAATTTATCTCTCTTAAAAAATAATATTTTTTTTTAAATTGCAAATACTTTAAATAACTTAAATTACATTTAAATTATTTAGTGCAAATATAAAACATATTTATATATTAAAAATATTTATTTATTATAAATTTCAATTATATAAAATAAATATAATTTGTAAAACAGATAGGATATGTATACACTGACAACATAGAGATTTTGTATACTATAATTTTATCACAAACTACCATGCCTAATAAGATTATTGAATTTTATAATAAATTTCTTAAAAATCATGTCTCTTCCATCTTATTGAAATTGTAAAGCCTATTATATTACTAATGCATACTTATTAAACTATAATGAGATTCGAATTCTCAACTTTAGAGATGATAGCTTAAATTATAAGGAGTAAAAGTGGTTTAGAGTTAAAAATAATTGGAAATGACAAAATATAACTCAATTAACAAATTATAATTAAAAGTGTAACATCTAACTCAATGACAAAATTAGAATCTTTATTTTATTTTTTAGCAGAGATCAAGATGATACTTTATAAGTAAATCTGTTATTATTACTATTTATGTTTACAATACTTTTTTTAAAAAAATTATTATTTAAACAAATATTTATTATACTTTTTGTCAATAATAATGATAAAAATTGAACTAGAGACTTCATGCCAAATTTCCAAAACTCTATTATTGGGTGGCCCCTAATAAATTTTAAAGTGAAGATTTATAACATGTGTCAAAGAGATTAATTTATATATATTATTTACATAAATTACCTGTACATAAAAATCTAATTGAAAATAACAATATTATCAGAAAATATTAATAAGTACAATATTATGATAAAATATTCAAATTCTATTAATTATTTATATAAAAAAATTATACTAACAAAATATAGAAATTAATTTCATGCATCAATTTGTATAATTCGTCTTTTACAAAAGCTAAACATAACATACATAAAGCAAGATTAACGATAATAAGTACGACAGACTTATATTTATGCATTAATTTTAAATTGATTATCCCTAAAGACAATTATTACTTTTATTTATTTTGTAAAAAATTAAAATTCATGAGTATATTATATATTTTTATTTTAATTTCTAAAAATGTTGACTTTACTTTAATTAATTATATACATGCATATATTGTTTATAAATTTACATAATTTTATTGGTTTACTTACACTATTAGTTTCTTAGGTATTTTAATTTTGTAATTTTAATCTCTTGTGTTCTAATCACACTAATTGGATCCTTAGGTATTTTTATATTATGATTATGTAATTTTAATTTTTTTATTTAACAGATCAATATCATTCTTGTTAATATATAAAAAATAAAATATATATTTAATAAAATAAAATCATATAATTGTGATATATAGACGATGCAATTGGTGCAATTAAAAATAAGAAATTAAAAATATATATTTACGATACTTATGAAACTTAATCATTACAATTGAAACATGAAAAAATTATAATTACACAATTATGACATTTGAGAAACTAAAAGAGTTAATAAGTCAAATTTATTTCAATTATAGTTATATTTTATTAAGTAAATGGTATTTTAAAATATTTGTAAAGTATAATAATTTAAATACAAAAGACTTTTAAATGTCACTAATATAACATGTAATTAAATTTATTTAAGTGATTAAAATTTAAATAAATTCACAAAGCTTTTAATATATTGTCATTTTTTTCTTACAACTTTTACTTTATGATTTCTTGCATTTTTCTCCTATACATTTTTTCTTGGTATGTTTGACTTCAGAGAAATATAGGAGAATAATATAACTTTTATAAAATCATAGTAATAAAGATTGACAAGATAAATAAATAAAAAAGGCCTCTTTATACCTATTTTATGAGTACTTCATATGATACAGGACTTTGATTTGTGTGGTGAAAGATTATTGAGTCAAAGCTTGATTAGCATAAAGAAAAAGTCTAGAAGATTTATCAAGGGCATAAAATCCATTAGACACTCAACACCCTTACATATATATAACATTTTTAAAAGAAAAAGATAGTGAAAAAGACTCATCCTCCTACATTATTAGGAGCACGTTGTGAGTGTATATCTTATTTTTTCTATTTTTTTTATCATCTTGATTACTTTGTGTTTATCTATTGATAATAATTTTCAAGTTATTAATTATGTGGTTGGAAAAAATGATGATTTTGTGCTTTTTTTGCATGAATCTTAGATTATTTTGATAGAAGCTTAGTGTTAGGAAGCATAAAAGAACATTATAAAACACATTTATTGTGATTATGAGAACCTATGTGAACTGTGTAATCATAATTTGTATCAAGCGAGCCATTGCACACTAAGCATGAATTATGCGAGACATAGTACTTAATGTCTTTGCATCGAGCGTAAGCTTATTCACAAATGTAATATATTGGGCGTTGATGAGATTAAGGAGTGATCATTGATGTAAAATAGATCAAACACATACAAGAAGCAAATTCTAGTAGGTTTCTAACGAAAGAGATGCATTAATGAATTTAATACACATAAAAAAATAAAAGGATAGAGATTATGTAGATAGGGATTGTACAATTAATTATGATTCGACAAAATTAATTAGTACTACTTATATTAACAATATGCATTTATTTTTTTTAACACATGGCATGAGAAGTCCACATTTAAGTGTATTTGACTTTGAGAAATTATGAGATGAATAATCTCTTAGAAAACTTTCCAATAAATGTATAAGTGGGGACAAAACACACTGAAAAGTCTTATGTTAGTTCATGGGAACACTTTTGAAAATGATTACCTATAAAGGATTTTGATCGGTGAAGAGTTATGACTAATGAAAAAATTAAGTGGAGTGTCATGGTGTAAAGTGTTAATTGTCGAGACAATAACTTTCAAGAGTGTACTAAATGATATAAAAATATGTTTTTTATGGTGTGGTTTAAGGACCAACATGTAAAAGCTAGTGGACACATAATATCCCAAGTGATGATAAGGGTAAAAAATGATCTCTAATGCAAAAAAAATAAAAATAAGATGCAAACTTGACAAAATTTTAACGAAAAAGATATACGAATGAAACAAACATACAAAAGAAAAAAAAAGGATCCAAAGGTTGTGCATGTGATGATTATATAATTGATGATGATTTAAATAAATTAATTACTACTACTTATACTAACAAAATATATTTACTTTTTTGTAATCTAACACAAAAGAATTTCATAATAAAACATGTTTGACTTTTAACAATTATACGATAGATAACATATTGATAAATTTTTCTAAAATTGCGTGAACAAGGACATAACGTGTTATTTTTATGAGGACAATGCCTTGTAAAGAACTACTTAAGAAAGGTTTTAACTGGTGAGAGGTTATAACCAACAAAAACATTGAGTTAAATGTCAGCATGCGAAGTGTGATAAAATGCGAATTATTGAAATATCAATTTTTAGAAATGTATCAAATGATATTAAATCATATCCCTCTTTTAATATGATGTATTTTGCTGAATGATTATAAATAACATCAATGACGGGTGATTATAAATGAAGAGACTAAAATTATTAATTTTAAAAAAATAGAAGAACTAAAATCAAAATGAAAAGTCTTAAATTAAAATTTCTAAAGAATTGAGAACAAGAATTACAATCTAATATAAAAATCATTAACAATAACAACAACAATAATAATAATAATAATCAATAATAAAAATAACAAAATATTAATAATAATTATAATAAAATAATAATCATAAAAAATATTTTTATTTAACTTTCTTACCAAACAAATAACTTTAATTAAAATGTTTTTTTATTTCATTTTATTTTATCTTAATTAAATAATATTAATTTTTATTTATTTTATTTTACTTTTTATTTTCTCACTATCAAATAACATACTAAAAATATACCGATATAAAATCCATATTCTTTTTAAAAACTTTCACATTTATTCTGGTGCAGCAATTACAACAACTTTTTCTCTTCAATTTCCACTCACTTTCACTCTATTCTTCTTCTCCTTTCCTTCCTATAACTACTGTATAGAAGGGGTCAAATATTCTCATATTCTTGGTTAATTTTTTTTTTTTTCTGTAAATAAACTAAAATAATATAGTATATTTTCTTGGTATTTTTCACTGAAAGAAACGTAGTTGTCCTGGATACGTAGAAGTGAGGAAGAGGCAGGTTTGTAGCCGACACATGAAACGAGAAGTATGTCACTGTACATACTTACCGTCGAATGTCACACGTCGTATCAGTCAGAATAATGGATCATGTCACGTCATACTGATATGGTTTTACTATTTTTATTTTTGTTTTAGTAATTGGGAGTATCACAATACAGCAAAGTCTATGTATACTTAATACGTAATACGCAATACGCAATACGCAATACGCATATCAATACCAATGTATCATATGACGCTGCCACCACTGGTGGATAAAATAAAACTTCAAAATTTTCAAAAAGTAATAAATAATAAAAGCATTTATAAAAAATAGTATTTTAAATGAAGACGCATGCAAAAAGGTCATGATGGTGTCCTGTGTGACCCACTCCACTTCTACGCAAACCTCCTCCTCCCATGCTTTTGTGAATTTTAAGACTCTGATCACAACAACCTCACAATTCCCATCCTACCCTTCTGCCTCCTCCTTTTTACTCATCTGCCATTATTATTACTTATTACACACCATACTTCCATTTCTTCTCTTTATCTTTTCTACTTCACAGTACTGCCCACAAAATATAAATAAATAAATAAATAAATAAAATTTCTTTGTTTTCAATAAAAGTATAAAAATGTATTTTTTACTTTACTAAATCACCAAATATTTTATTATTATTTATAAACTAATTACTTTTGTTATGAAATTGATTTTTAGTAGATATTATTTTTTTTTACCACAAAATTATTATAATGATATTCTTAAATTATTTACATAATCATTGAAGATGAAAATTAAATTAAAAGTTACAAATCATTTTGAGTTGATCTTTAGCATTCTAATCAGTTTCCATGGATTACTCTTTTTTTTTTCTTCTTTCTAACATATATGTGTAAACAATTATGGTTAAAACTAAAAGAACAATGTAAAGAACATGAAAAATCATGGCTTTGGTATTCAACCATTGACTCTTTGCACTGCGCGAAGATGCAAAGCATTTTGAGATTAGGCCCCATTCAGAATCCAGACGTTTTACATGTCGTGGGGCCTTCAATCAGTTTTAGTAACGAATCAAGTATAAAAGATCTATCGTTCTGTATAACTCGTTTTCTTTACTTGCATTATTTGTCCATATCTATTATCAAACCAAACATGTGAAACTAAGCACATGAAAAGTAGTAAATCCAAGGTAGAATCCTCTTTTTTTGTTTTTTATCAGTTTAACAGCGTTTTATGTGTAATTAAATAACTATCTTACGCATTATACAAGTTCATAAACACGCGTGAAATATAAAAATATAAAGTT
Organism: Pachyrhizus erosus; assembly: GCA_026544285.1. Lineage (NCBI taxonomy): Eukaryota > Viridiplantae > Streptophyta > Magnoliopsida > Fabales > Fabaceae > Pachyrhizus > Pachyrhizus erosus. Next base: position 8,453 of record JAMLFT010001479.1, read on the forward strand.
GTTGATTTTCTTTTATGAAATAAATTTATTTTATAGAGACAGGAAGATATTTTTCATTAAAAGTAATTTTGTTTTGATAGGATAAGATCATTAAAATTGATAGTAGAGTTTTTTATTTTTGAATGAAGCATTATTTTAATAATAATTTAAAAATATGTAATTATGATTAATATTGATTGGAGTTGTAGGCGAAGCAGCGGAAAGAGAAAGGAGTGGGGGGGTAATTATGAGATTATGCAGACAATGATATGTGAGCGGCGGGGCCCTGCGTACCAAAGCGGAAGTGTCAGAAAGGCCGCGGGAAAAAGGACATTTTGGTCAATTCAATACGCAGTCCAGTGCATTTTTTTTTATTTAAAAAAAAAAAACAATTATTTATTTATGTAGAAATAAGAAAAAGGAGGGTGCTCCATTTTGAACCGAAAGTGAAAGAACCAATGAAAACAATCACAGCGGAGCAAATCTGTGAAACACATGAATTGAAGAACCAACAACACCTCCTAAAAAGCAAAAGCCTGCTCTTTCACCTAGCCTAGGGTTTCTTCTCTTCTTCCTTTTTCTCTTTAATTCCCAAAACCAAAAAAGTAATCAGTAATCACCATCACAGTTCACAGGGCAATTTCACAGTGCCAAAGATTCCTCTATCAGCTTAAAATAAATAAATCATTCTTCGATCTCTGTCCTTGTTTTTCTTCTGTTTGGCTATCTCAATGGCGTTTGTTTGATAGCTTGGGAACTATGGTTCAGAGATCAGCTGGAATTCGATTCGATTAGATTATTTTAGCAGAAAGCGTGTGGCTTTGAAGGATGAAGATCGGTGAAGCGGTGTCGTTTTGGCTTGTTCTGAGACCGCGGGGAACAACACACCAAGCTTCTGGGGATGCTCTGTTCTGAGAATCGAACGGGTCCAAGACTTTTCTGGCTGTTTGGAGGATGTTCGTGGGAATCAGATCGTTGCTTGTTTTAGCATGAGGTTGGCGTCAGAGGGTCTGATCTCGAAGGATTTAATGTTTTGTGGCTGTGTCTTAGTGAGGAAACAAAGATAGGTAGCTCTGTGGGGAGCACTTGAAATTGTTTTTGTAAGGTTTGGTAACGGTGGGGGTGTAAGAGTTGTGAGGGAGTTGCATAGCTATGGCAATGTCCTGCAAGGATGGTAAACCAGGATTGGATAACGGGAAATATGTCCGTTACACGCCTGAGCAGGTTGAAGCCCTCGAGAGGCTTTATCATGACTGCCCCAAACCCAGCTCCATTCGCCGCCAGCAGCTCATTCGTGAATGCCCTATTCTCTCTAACATTGAGCCTAAGCAAATCAAAGTTTGGTTCCAGAACAGAAGGTACACTTCCCTAGTTGGATTCCTTTGCTTCTTCATCCTATGCCTAATACTATTATTATTTGGTATTCTCTTTAATATGTCGTGTTTGTTGTGAATTCAGGTGTAGAGAGAAGCAGAGAAAAGAGGCTTCGCGGCTGCAAGCTGTGAATAGGAAGCTCACAGCCATGAACAAGCTGCTCATGGAAGAGAATGATAGGTTGCAGAAGCAGGTGTCTCAATTGGTCTACGAAAATGGCTACTTTCGTCAACATACCCAAAATGTATCACCACTTTCAACTGTGTCCTTTTTTTGAAAAGTTTCCGAATTTACAATGTTTAAAGTTTTTTTTTTTTTTTTAGCAACTTAGGTCTCTGGCTTAGGGGATAAATTGTTCTGCTTCTGCCCTTTATTTATTGAATGCATTAGAATTGAGTCGGAGTGGTGTTCTCTTTGCAGACTGCGCTTCCAACCAAAGACACAAGCTGTGAGTCGGCGGTGACTAGTGGTCAACGCAGTTTGACAACCCAGCATCCCCCAAGGGATGCAAGTCCTGCAGGGTTAGTGGAAATATGATTCTTGGGTTCCTTTCTGTCGTTCTTGTGAATCTTGTCTGTAAAAACTTAGCCGTGTCATTTGTGTATGGCCTTTTATGGAATCACGTGTTGTTTTCCCCAGGCTTATGTCCATTGCAGAAGAGACTTTAGCAGAGTTTCTTTCAAAGGCTACTGGGACTGCTGTTGAGTGGGTCCAAATGCCTGGAATGAAGGTAATCCAAAAACTTAATATTGATTGATCCATTTGTTGTTTTATTTATCAATTCCTTCATTGAGATGAGGCATAAAAAAATGGTTAAATACCGCCAAATTTCACATCTTTGAGTAACTTTACATTATAACTTCTTATGGCTTTCTTTGCTGATAAGGGTTTCTCTTCTATTTGAAGTTGCCAGCTTGAACAAACACTTGAAATATTGTTTTTTATTGATTCCTTGTTATTTGTGCAGCCTGGTCCGGATTCCATTGGAATCGTTGCTATTTCTCATGGTTGCACTGGTGTGGCAGCAAGAGCCTGCGGCCTAGTGGGGCTAGAACCCACAAGGGTTAGTACTCTGAATTCGTTGTTTTTATATTAATTTCTTGCTGTGTTCATGGATATCATGATCAACCATACTTTTTCCAGGTTGCGGAAATTCTCAAAGATCGGCCTTCATGGTTTCGAGATTGCCGAGCTGTTGATGTTCTGAATGTGCTGCCCACAGCAAATGGTGGAACCATAGAGCTGCTTTATATGCAGGTAAAGCAACTCAGTGAGTATGAATGATTGATGACTCTTTGTATCTAACTGATTAAATCTATTATTTGTATACTCTACTCTTTGATGATCAGCTATATGCACCAACCACACTGGCACCTGCTCGTGATTTCTGGTTGTTGCGTTACACATCTGTTTTAGAAGATGGAAGCCTAGTGGTGAGTGACTCTAAAGAACACTAAAGAACTCAATATATACACATTTGATTAGATATTTTTGCTAACAACAAACCTCTCTTGTGTGCAATGCGTAGCCTGAATTTTATACTACAATAACATCTCTGTCATTCTTATTATGCTTCCTGCTTCAGATTTGCGAGAGGTCACTTAAAAATACACAAAATGGTCCAAGCATGCCTCCTGTGCAGCATTTTGTTAGAGCAGAGATGCTTCCCAGTGGGTACCTGATAAGACCCTGTGAAGGAGGTGGTTCCATCATCCACATTGTTGACCATATGGATTTAGAGGTACATGAACTCGATTTAAGAACATTAATATTCTTATGGTTAAACTAATCATCTGGTCCCCATAGCAGTTCTCATTTTAAGTTTTAGTCCCAATACAAAAAAAAAGTTACAAGTTCTAGTCCTATACATTCATGAAAGGTATGACATTAGAAAAAACTTTCTTATAGAGTTGTTACAAAAACATTCTAGTGGAATAAACTTTTATAAAAAACTGTGCAGGGACTAAAGCTTTCTGTTTTCTCATAGAAGGACTAAAACTTTAAATGGGGATAACTATAGGGACGAAGTGAGTAATTTAACCTATTTTTACTTGACAAAAATAACTTTTGCATGCTTGTATTATTGTTAGCCATGGAGTGTTCCTGAAGTACTGCGTCCACTGTATGAATCATCGACAGTGTTGGCTCAGAAGACAACAATGGTGGTATGATTTTTATTTCATTGCTGACGACGATAAACAGTACAATAAATTATCATTTCTCATCTCATTTCAATTGAACTTATAATTCTATAGAATTAGAAAATATTTATTATTTTAGGAGTAGCAGGAATATAGATTAACAGGTTTACCAAAGGTTATGGCCTATTTACATTTCTCTCCTTTTCTTCCAGGCCCTTCGTCAACTAAGGCAGATTTCACATGAAGTTTCTCAGTCTAATGTCACTGGGTGGGGGAGACGACCAGCAGCTCTTCGAGCACTTGGCCAGAGACTCAGCCGGTTAATATATTTAACTTGCGCATATTTTTGTTGAATTTTTTTCCATCTAAATTTGGAATCTCACATCCATTTCCTGACAGTGGCTTCAATGAGGCTGTCAATGGGTTCACTGATGAAGGATGGTCAATGATTGCCAATGATGGTGTTGATGATGTTACGGTTCTAGTGAATTCATCACCTGACAAGTTAATGGGTCTGAATCTTTCCTTTGCCAATGGATTTCCATCTGTCAGTAATGCGGTCTTATGTGCCAAAGCTTCAATGCTATTACAGGTAAGGATGCTTCTGAATTTCACTGAATTTTCTTAAAATTAGAAAATAAATTATCTAATGACCAAATTTGTCTTTTATTGCCGTTGATATTTTAGACAAACATAAATGATCAAGCTCCTATTATATCTTAAACATATAGTTCAGTGTTGACTGGATGTTGTTTTTTGTATGGGCAGTTAAGCTAATGTTTAATTGAAAAATAATCATGGAATTCAAATGGTCGTAATATAATGACTATCAATTCCCTCATTAATGAAACATTGTCCTATCCAATGGGATTATGAGACATATAAGGACTTGTTTGATTGTCACTGACCTTTTCTAATTTGCAATTGCTGAACATACTTTGTTTTATTTTGTGATTGATTAATGATTAATAATTATTTCTTTTCCCTGTCCTGCTGTTCTCCCCAACAAAAGCATGTTGTATAGACATTGCTAATTTTAAAACAAGTTCAATTTTTAATGCTGGCATTTTATTTCTCTATAAACATGCGCCATTACTTTGTCCAGAATGTGCCACCAGCCATTCTACTAAGGTTCCTACGGGAACATAGATCAGAATGGGCAGACAACAACATGGATGCTTACTCAGCTGCTGCCATTAAAGTTGGTCCTTGTGGCTTACCGGGAACTCGGGTTGGAAATTATGGGGGTCAAGTTATTCTTCCTGTAGCCCACACTATTGAGCATGAGGAGGTAATAAATTGGTACTAAAGACTCAATACAGCTATTATGAATTTAGAAATTGTGCAGGTTCTAACTTCTTGCCTATCCATGCTAGTTTCTGGAAGTTATTAAGTTGGAAGGAATTGCTCATTCTCCTGAAGACACAATTATGCCCAGAGAAGTGTTTCTTTTGCAAGTAAGTTTTTCCATTGTATTACTTTCTCTATGCTTTTCCCTGCCAAGATGGTACTTGATATGCTTGTTTTTCTTGATGTGGAACCAATATACAGAAATAATCAAACAAACTTTTAAGCTGTGAATTTGATGTACTACTCTTATCACTTAAGTTCATACTTCTCACTTCTACATTTTATTTTTGTTTTGATTGCCTTGGTTGTGCTACTATTTTTTTCTAGGATTGCTATGTTTGAAAGTTGGATGCATATTAGGAATCAGAATTCTTAGTGTTCAGCTTTTAGTACTGCTATTTTTTCAAGTTTCATACTATATGAACTGAGTATATTGTTATTCACATTTCCTGTATTTTAAATCAAATGAATTTATGAAATATCGCTGTCTGCCTCTCCCCCCCACCCAATAACACACACACATGTATAATGAGGAAATGTATTATCCCCTAGGAACCCTAGTCTTTTCAACTTTTTTAATAGACCAAGTAACTTGCTACCTAGTTCAGTAATATTTCACTCTTATGGCTACTGAGTAAGGCGGCTTTTTGACTTTTGCAATCACCATCTTCTGGTTTCTATCATATCCATGCTTGTGGTTTACTTTCTTATAGTTCATTTGATTTGTTATGATAGCTCTGCAGTGGAATGGATGAAAATGCTGTTGGAACCTGTGCTGAACTTATTTTTGCTCCAATTGATGCATCTTTTGCTGATGATGCCCCCCTTCTGCCTTCTGGATTTCGTATCATTCCTCTTGATTCTGGAAAGGTTAGCCTTAGTTATTGGCAAATCAGATATTTTGTTTGAATTTAGTAGGTTCTCATAGTTTTTGTAATTAAAATTTTTGCAGGAAGCATCCAATCCAAATCGCACCCTTGACCTGGCATCTGCACTTGACATTGGCCCCACTGGAAATAGAGCATCAAATGATTATTCTGGAAATTCTGGCTCTATGAGATCTGTGATGACAATAGCATTTGAATTTGCATTTGAAAGTCATATGCAAGAACATGTAGCATCCATGGCACGGCAATATGTTCGTAGCATTATATCATCTGTCCAAAGGGTAGCATTAGCACTTTCACCTTCTCATTTGAGTTCACAAGCTGGGCTAAGAACACCACTGGGTACACCTGAAGCGCAAACACTTGCTCGCTGGATATGCAATAGTTATAGGTGTGTATGCTCTATTTTACATGTCATGTCATTCCTTTCACATTACCGAGACTGGGGTTGGTGTATTTAGCCATTGGTGCTGGTTCACATCCTGCATGATGTCCTTTTCACATGTGAAATCGTTCTTCTTCAAGATTGTTACCTCATTGGTAATACCCATATTTAGTGATATTCCTTTCTCTGATAGTCACCTTGTCCTTCAACAGTTCCACCTATATCTTTTTCTCTTGGATACGGAATCTTCTACAGAACTTCGTTAGCATGGATGCTGAGTTCTGTAAATAGACTTGTACCAAATCTTGACATTCTATTGTACTATAAGTTATAACTGTCCACTGCTATTCCAAAGCTCTTGTTAATCATTGTATAATTATTTTCTAACGTGTTATCAGATCAACAAAGACTAATTGAAATGCTTTCACATTAGTTAATGATATGTTAAGTTGAATATGCACATTTAGTGAAATTTTTGGCACTGACCAATATTTCAGGGAGAGCCTTGTATTTTGTACACAGCTGTTTACTGTATAATTTTGTAGGTGCTACTTGGGCGTTGATCTACTTAAATCTAATAATGAGGGGAACGAATCTTTGCTCAAGTCCTTATGGCATCACTCAGATGCAATATTGTGCTGCACTCTAAAGGTATGGTAGAAATTTATTTCAATCGCACAGTATACACTTCTATTCTCGTTGATAAGGATTTGGGTAGTGTGAGTGCTTAAAGTCCCACATTGAGTAGAATGGGTTGTTTAGTAGAGTACTTAATTGTCTTGGTTTTCCCCCTTAACGGCTAACTTTTAAGGGAGGGTTTCCAAGTGCTTGAGTGCTCAATAATTGTCATCAGAGTTGGTTGGTGGTGTCTCAAAAGAGCTACCTACTAAGGGGTTGTGCTAAGGTGGGGATTTGATTTTCTCCCTAGCAGTCATGTACTTTCTCTACATAGTTCAACTCAGCCTGTCCGATGTAAAAAATTAGTGAAAATATTCAGTTGCACTTTTAACGACAGACAAAAGGACTCAAAGAATGCTCAATTATCTGAGCTGTAGTGCATTGCACAGATTTTTGTTGTCTTTTACCTATATCATTGACCATTTTGTACTTGGTACCTATTATGCCTGTTAGATTTGCAAGTCAACTATTGAAACTAGTTATTTCATGAGTTGTGAATTATGCATATTTTTGTTCTTTTAACTCAAGTATACATTCACTTTGTAGTTTGTACCTGTAAACCTTAAAAGGAGTTATACCCGTCCAATTTGCAAGTCAAATGTCTATCCTTCTGATTATTGTACCCTTCTATCAGTTTGAAAGTACTTTAATCGAACTTGATTGTTACAGGCATTGCCAGTGTTCACTTTTGCCAACCAGGCAGGACTTGATATGCTGGAGACAACCTTAGTTGCTTTACAAGATATAACGTTAGAGAAAATATTTGATGATCATGGCCGAAAGATTCTGTGCTCAGAGTTTCCCCAAATTATTCAACAGGTCTACGAATTGAACATGCATTGATTCCATTGCCACCAGGCTTGTTATTGAATGGCATTTTGCTTTTAGATGTGTGACATGTACATTTCTTCGTTCTTGTAATGATTATGCTGCAGTCTTCTGTTAATCCCCATGAAATAGTTTTTTCGGACTATGTGGACTTTGTTTATTCTTTTCTCCCTTTCCTCCTGCATTGGGAGTAATGCTGAAAGTAGAAATAGCTTTATTGTGCTTTCTGTTGAATTCTTTTAATTTTTTGACAGGGTTTTGCATGCCTTCAAGGTGGTATTTGTCTCTCAAGCATGGGGCGACCTATCTCGTATGAAAGAGTAGTGGCTTGGAAGGTGCTGAATGAAGAAGAGAGTGCTCATTGTATTTGCTTTATGTTTATGAACTGGTCTTTTGTTTGACGTATGATGATATTTAGGGAATAGGAATGGAAGTGTTAAAGATGAACACTCTTCTGAGACATCTTTGTTGCTTGGTGTTTTTCTGTATTTGCTGCTAAGACCTGGATTGCATGTAAAGACGACTAATGTGTTAGCCTATGTTATGTTGCTTATTTCCTTATTTAGCTCCGTTTTATATAAATAATCATTCTTACTATGTTTCTCCCTTTGTGTGATGTGAGAAGGGATGGAATGAGTTTATTGTCTTTTATTCGATTCACTTCTAATCGAATCATTTATTTGAATTTAATTGCAATTTGAAATATATTAGAGAAGATTGAGTTGATCTATTTTTTAATATAGGAAATTAATATTGACATGATGCGTTTTTAAATTATAAAATGAAAAAATGTAAATTTAAATTAATGTATTTACAATATATAGTTTAAAATAAGTATTATGAATATAATGTTTTCTCATTTTTTCATAAAATTAAATTAGTGTTAAAAGTAATATTTTTTTATAAAAATGATTGAAGGCGGTACTATATTGTACAAAATATTATTTATTAATTAAAGTTTTATTTTTAATACAGGATTGTTAACAAAAATGTTTCATGTTTTAAAAAAATGGGAAGAAGTCTTGATACGATAATCTATTTCCATTTTTATGCTATACACAATTTATTAAGAAACAAAGTCGGTTTTCACCAACTGAGAACAATTTCTTTTAAGGTATTAAGTATTTTGCAAGGAGAAAGATTGTTTGGATCAAAATGAGCAACTTACCATTCATTTTGGTTGCTTCGACGCAACTTATTCGGCAAAAAGTGGTTTCGCTAACATATGAAATTAATGCTCTGAAGTTTACTCTTAAATTGCGCATTTATCCACTGAAAATTAAGCTCTGAGCATGGGTAGTTGAATTTAAAAATGATCTAGTTTGCTAAAAAATTCTAAGCATAACTCATCATAGGTTTTTAAATAAGTAGAGTTTGATGAGTTTGTTTGAATAACCCGCATTTAGTGGGTTGTGTTTTAGAATTTCAAGGTTGGTATTAATCCGTTCTACTATTCCAAAATATGGATTGGATTCACAATTTTGACTCAGTTTTTATTTTTTGTTGTTTTTATTATAATAAATTTCATTAAGTTATAAATATATTAAATATCACCTATTAATACACAATACATTAATATAAGAGTATAAATTGTAAATATGATAATAAATTAATATACAAGTCAGGTTGTAAGTAATTGTGAAAAAAACGAAAAGAATAGGCGAGTTCACAGGCTAACCAAAATTAACTACTGCAGTCTTGAATAAATATTCTAAGTTTCGTATTTAACTAAAACGGACAATAACTATTTTTCCAATAAGCGTAATGTATAAAAAAACAAATTAAACTTTTATATAAAAACTCTCGGTCAACATTTATTTTTTTTAATTATTTTATCATATTATATCACTTATTATATTTATATTTTTTCCTCTCTTCGTGTTAAATAATATTTGTCATTCAACCATTTTTTTGCCATCCTATACCATATTGGCAATTGCCAGTCCTCTTTTGTAGTAATAACTTCCCAAAGAAATTATAGAATAAGTGAGTGACTTAGGTGGTTTTTAAATGTAAATTTCAAGACAAAATATATTAGGGTAAGACAAAGGTTAATTGATTTTTTACATAATTTTAAAACAGTTTTAGCACTTTGACTTGATTTTAGTTATGAAAACAAATCATTAAACATTTTTGTCTCTTGAAGGACCCACAACTAATACGTTTATCATCATTATGGGTGTGTTTGAATTTTAAACTGGATCTATTGAATGCAAATTTTGTAAAAGTAGGATTTTTGTTCAATGTGCAATAAAAAGTGAGAAATCTATGAACTAAATTAGCCCTACATCATTGTTACCATTGCTTAATCATCAATTTTTGTTACAACTATCAATCAATATTTAATAATTATTATTATCACCTCTATAATTACTATCGTTATTATTATCATCTTTACTATCACAATAATAATCATAATTGTAACTACTCCCTTCATACTTAAATATAAAAAAAAAATATTTATTAAGTTCATTTAATTTTATATAAATAAAATTATATTTTTTAAACTACCCATAATTATATTTATTAAAAATGATGTTTTGATTTGAACTTAAGAATATTTTTAACATAATAATATTAAATATGATTGAATTAGTTAAAAATTGTCTTATATTGTAGTCCACCAAATTTAAGCATTTTTTTCTTATGTTTAAGTTTGATTGAATACTACATCAATTACCAATGTGACAACCACAGCCACCACTGTTATTATTCCTATCATCAACACAAGTTTATCATCTCGTCAGTCACCTGCTTGCCATACTTATCAACAAACAAATTTTAAAGAATTAAGAAGTGGAAAGTGAGTTGTGTAGTTTGATTATAAGATTAGATGTTAAAATTTGAAATTTGAAAACAAAAAAACCTATAATTTATATTAAAAATAGTTTTTAAAATTTTTAAAACTTAATACTGACAAGTATAGCGAATAAGGCCCAGGTATCAATAAGCAAAGATGATGTCCCTCGTTACATTTTCCAAACTGAATCAAATGACAAACATCACAACTACACTACAAACAAAACTCATGACTAAATTTAAGGTGATATGTTCATTTTTATTGAAAAAATAAATAAAAAAATGATACATGAACAACTGGTTATCTTTCTTGATCGCATGCATTTACACCTAACTATCATTCAAATATTTATTGCTTTAACACTGCTATTTTTATGTTTTGGACCTTGCTGATGAGCTGTACCTTAACTAGTTGAGAAATTAAGGTGTGATCATATTAGTAAAATTAAATGTTACATTTTTATAATAAAAAAACAACTTTTTATTTCTTATTCAATATCTTTACTAGGACATGATTAGTGGTTTCGTTAGATTTTTAACCATGGCTAGAATTATGAGCTGGTACAATATTTGCATTTAGTATCTGTCATATTTATGTTTCAGGCGTATGGACCCAATTCAGTACCTTTTACAGCCAGACTCTATCAGACAATGACTGCAGCTTTATTTAGTTGATATCTTAATCGAAACCGATTTCTATGGCTTTCCTTTCTTCTTTTTAAGCTCCTCGTGAAATATAAAGTTAATGTTTGTGGAATAAGGCTCGTGCGACATAACTAGTGTCTTTCCCTCTTCATGTAATTTTTTAAGTCAAAAGCAGAAAGTTTAGACAATTATGTGTGGTTTTACCATGCCAGCATGTGAATACCCCGCAAGCTGTATTGGTACTTACCTCTGCTTTAATTGGATGGCATCCAATCGTTTAGCTAAAAGCAATAACTTTTTATTAATGGCAACCAACTTTCTTATCGTATGGTTATATTGTATAGATATTTAAAACGGTATTCTAGTAAAAAAAAAGGGAGTTTTTCTTCTTTTTTTTCCCTGTCAAGATTCATTTTGGCTATCTTTCTACAGTAGATAAAAGAGATAAAAAAACTGAGCCGTTGGAAACAAAAACAATGCAATTAACGTAGATAGAAAAATGGATATGCAAACAATATGGTTTATTTTTTACGGTTTCTTAATTTTATAAGTTTATGTCTTCCTCTCATTTTCATGTACATTATCTTATTCATTAAGACTGATGAAAAAGGAAAAAAAAAATATGACAAGAAAAGAAAAGGCATGTCGTTGCCTTATTATTTTCAGCTAAAGACAGAAATCACGCACGTGAACCTTGTAGAATTTCATTACCATATATTCTAGAAGTCACAACTACCAAGTTTGGAAGTTACACTTGGGAGTAAAATATATGTGCGAGAAAAAATGGCACACATCTATCATACTTATTAGATATACATGCAATAATTACTCCAAATTTCGAAAAGATATAATAGTCACTGCATTCTCATTAAATGATTTAGATCTTTCTCGAAAAAATCTAGCGAGTTCACGGACATTGAAACGGACATTTGCGTTTCTAAGATCCACACATGTTTAGAGTGTCAGATTCTCGGAAACAAGAAGAACTACTATAAATAGGACTGTTCCTTCTAACTTGTTGAACAATTGTGTGGTACATGTATATCAGTATCAGTTCTAGTTAAACCCCATTTAGAAGAATCGATTGAGTTCAAATATCTTCTTGACCCTTCAGCAAATTACACTAGTTATTAGCAATATGGCACCCCATGGAGAGTGTTTGCCTAGCACTTTCTCTAGGAGCAACAACAATAACAGCATGTCCAAACCTCCAAGGCTCTTATCTGATCACATTCAAAGAACAATCTCAGACATCTCCTTTGAGCTAACTAAAGAGGGGATTGATTTAACACAGCTTGCACCAATAAGTGAGGTTGTAGATGCCAAGTGTGAGTGCTGTGGGATGAGTGAGGAGTGCACGCCTGAATATATAGAGCGTGTGCGTGACAAGTTCTTAGGGAAGTGGGTGTGTGGGCTGTGTGCTGAGGCAGTGAAGGAAGAGTTGGAGAAAAACGGGGGGAAGAAAAAAGAGGCATTGAGCTCACACATGAGTGCATGTGTTAGGTTCAACAAATATGGGAGGGCTTTCCCTGTGCTGTTCCAAGCTGAGGCCATGAAAGAGATGCTCAAAAAGAACAAAATGGAAGGGAGAAGAGCCAAGTCCTTCAACCCAAGGGACAAAGCAGAACAAAAGAAAGGAGGGATTGCAAGGAGTTCAAGTTGCATTCCAGCAATCACAAGAGAGATGAATGGTCTCACAATGGCCAATTAATTTTAACTTCTTAGTATTACATTAAGTTTTAATATTAATTCCTATGTGAAGGGGACATGGTTTTGTATCTTCAATTGTTTACCTGTTCCCATAATTTTTTTCCTACTGACTAGTGACTGCTCCAAGTTTTACGGGATGAACATGGCCCTATGTTCATGGAAAGAAGCCCAAGTTACCTTCTCCTGAGTCCAAGGTTTTTTGGGGTCTCTCACCACATTCTAGTTTTCGGAAGTTGGTCTGTCTGACTTGACTTCTTGTCTGCGTTTTTTTTCTATTGCGAGGGTTATGGTTTGTTTTCGGTCAGTGGCTTTTCCTGTTTGAATTATTCAATGTAATAATGTACTGTAGTATTTCCGATCTCACTCTGGAATAAAATTTACTCGATGCTTAAATTTATATCTTGTTTGATTCTGTGTTGTGTTGGATGTTGCGTTTGTTTAAACAGAAGTGATAAACTTCTTAAAAAATAAATGAACACCCACCTACTATAAGACACAACAGAAGAAAAATAAAAATAAATAGGATAAATAATATAATGTAATAGGATAAGAGAGATAAAAACAAATTAAAAATATTGATGGACGATTGATTGGAGAGAAACATGGAGAGATGTACATCAATAATTTAAATACACGTTAAACAAATGATTTTCACATCACTTTTAATCTAGAATTTTAACATTTTAGATTTATGAATTTTTTGTTTATATATTATTTAACTTGTTGAGTCTGACTTAAAGCAATAGGGAGTAGTGTATGATGTTTGGATAGGGAGTGAGCCTCTAAGAAAGAACAGGTTATATACCACAGTAGTTGTAAATAAGAAAGAACACAAGGTAGCTGAGAGAAGAGTATGGCTAGATGGTTGTTGGAGTTGGAGGTGGGAATTAGACAAGATTTGTTCCATTAGAAAAAAACAATTGATGGAAGAGATTTTGACAAACGTTAATACTAAAAACTTTGCTCTGACGTTTAGTGGTAGAAAGGGAATTCAAAGGGAGCATATACGGTTAAATCAGCCTATACTAGAAATAGAAGTAGCATTGAGGTCAGTTTACAAGAAGTTTTGGAATAGGTATATATGCACCTCCCATAATTAAATTGTTTGGACGGAAGGCAATTTTAGAAGAAAGAGAGCTTTGCATTTGAAAAAGTTCAGAAAATATTTAGCACATCTTTTAATGCAACATGGATGAATTGCATTTCTCGGTGTGCAATTGATGGAACATTATTAAAACAGTTAAAATTCTCACTTCCTACAATTCTTTGTTTTAATGGGATCAAGAGGCAGAGGGACACGCGGGAAGTATTATGGTTTGCAACTTTATAGTCAGCGTGGTTAGCAAAATTAGAACAACATTTGAATTTTTCAATATATCACATTCAAAGTTAATGGAGTTAATCAATTTAAGGTATTGGTCTTGGCTAATTCAAGATGTACAGAATTTATATATCTATTTATGAACTGGTACAATATTCCTACATATGAAGCAGTAAGCAACAAATAGAGGGGTATTCGGTGGGAACAGACAGATTGAAAATGATGGTTTCATTCAATTCAAGACATTTTTCGTAGGTGGTAATGTAGATTATTTATTAATTATGTAGTAGGGTAGGTAACGTTCTGTTCTTGATAGAAATGGTTATTGCTAGAAATCTTCAATGTATGGTCTAGAGGTTAAAGTATGTGAGATACCGTCTTTTAAGTAGAATTTGAAATGGTAGTTTGGGGTTTAGGAAGTTATGGAATGTTAATATTTTTTTTAATAAAAAAAACTTTGTTAAAAGAGATAAAATCATTTTGATGATATTTACGTAAGGTAAGAAATATTTAATATCAAAACCTTGCTTAGTGTCCATTTTAAAATTGGAAAACATAAATTTAAATTGTTGGATATAACTGAGATGTATGCTCAAATTAATCTCAGCTATACATTTTGTGTTGAAACGTATCTATGTACAATGGAAGAAATTAATTAATTTTAGAAATAAAACAAGCATGTCCTTAACCTATTTAAATTAAGGATATGATATTTCATATTAGTATCTTGGACAAGTTTAATCGGAGGCATGACAAACCATGATAATATCCTAAAAGTGTTATTAAATTTTTTAGTATTGATATAATGTTTAACATAAAAGATAAAGTTTTTTATTTTGCCTTTATTTAAGACTTATGAGGAAGACTAATCAAACATACATGCCTCACAATTTAAGTAAACAAATTTGACTTCAGGAGGTGTAATTTTGTTTATGCGCATAATCGCGTGTGTTAACGTCATTTCAATCATTTCAATTACATAATTAAAAAGTCTAAGATTGATGTTAATAGCAATTAACTTAGAGTGGGTGTGGTGTGCCTTTGGTTAACCCTAAAAATTTCTTATGATATAGCTTTTATATATATATAAAAAAAAAAATCTGTTATTTTTAGCTTAAACAAAAGGGACTAAAATTGACTTTTTTGTATTTTTTTCAAAAGTATTCAATTATCATTTTTTTGAAATTTTTTGTAATTAATTTTTTTTAAAGAAAGTTTTGAAGAAATAATGTTGGATTGCATCACAAAATATGGAGAGAAAAAAAAATCAATTAATAAAACTAATTCCACAACATATAACGTGTAAATATTCCCTTCATGAAAGATATTTATAATCCGAAACAAAATAAGATTACACCACCAAATCTCGAAGCGAGGAGTGGTATAGGCTTTTATGTATTGGAGGCTGTACAATGGATTGGCCATAAAAAAGGTTTCGTTTTATAAAATGTGTTTGAGAAATATTTTTAAAAAATATGATATTTTATAAGTTAAAATTATTTTATGTATAGATAACTTGTTGAAGTTTTTGTATATTTAAAAAAGTTATATAAAAAATATTTATAGATTATCTTATGTATAAATTAATTTTAATTTATAAAAAAAAAATATTTTTAAAATATTCCTGAATAAACTTAATTAAACAGATTTATAAAACTGCTTTTGTCCTCCTATAAAGCAAAAACAGGGCCTCCTGCCTTTCCTCCAATAATGATAGTGTCAAAATATAATAAAATAAATACATAACATAAAGTAACACAAAATATGCATGCACCCATTGGCCATTGTAATTCAAGAGTAAACTCAATCACACATTACCTCCACGTTTTCCTTTCTTTCCTTGCCCCACTGGCCACAGTATATATAAAACCCCATTCCCCTTCCCTCTTGTCTCAACCCATCTCTCTTCTCTTCTCTTCTCTTCTCTACTCTACTCTTCTCTTATCTTCTCTCTCACTTTTAAATCTCTCTCTCTCTCAAATTATTCCAAATCAAACAACAAAAACAAGTTTGTAATTTGAAAAATGAAACCAATAGAAATGGAAAGTAACGCACCAGTACTAGCGAAGAAAGTGTGGAGCATGGTACGTGTGGTGTTCTTCATGCTTCGAAAAGGCATATGGAAGGGGAAGCTGATGATGGACCTCAACATGATCCTGAAACGGCGTGGTAAGCTCGCCGGCAAAGCCATTGCGAACCTAATGTTCCACCATCACCACCACCACCACCACCACCACCACCACCACCACCACGGTGGGTCCCACAATTCAAACCTTAAATTTTCTGCCCCAAGGGAGTACGAGTTCAGCTGCAGCAACACGCCCCAAAACTTCTTCTTCTCCACAGGGAAGCGCCACCGCCACTTATTCGCGTGCGTCCACGCGCCCCCCACGCAGGACGACGACGCCGTGACGGTGAACGCAGTGAAGGCAGTGTTGGAGATGCTCAACAACAACAACAACAACAACAACAACAACAACGAAGTTAAGGTTGATGCATCGTCGTCATCGTCTCCTGCGCTCCCAGGGTTTGGACGGAGCCCCATGATGGTGAGGCAGTTGAGGGTTACGGACTCGCCGTTCCCTCTGCGAGACGCTGACCATGACAACGACCATCAGGTCGATAAGGCTGCCGAAGAGTTCATTAAGAGGTTTTACAAGGAGTTGAACAAGCAGGATTAATTAATTCAACTTCACCCTATCTATCTATCTATCTATCTATTTACCATGTAATAAATCTCATTTTCTTCATTATCAACTTTACTTGGCCATCATTTTTGGATATTTTCATTATATATACCCACTTGTCATTTTTAAGATAAGATGGCTGCATCTCTTTAATTTAATTATTACACTACTTAATAAAAAAAAAAGGAAATTACAGAGTGCAAATGTTTCTACCAATGCATGTTAATTTAGATCACTAATCCCTATCCTTTTTTTTTTTTTTTTCTCAATTTCTTTCAACTTAATCATTTTTTTGTTTCCCGCGAGTGGCCAACTATCACTTTTTCTTTTTCCTTTTCCTTTTCTCTGTCTAAAGCCTCAAGGGAGTAAGGACTTGATAGCCCTGCATGCTCATCTAAACCTCCTTTATCAAAACCAGAATTGTTGAAGCTTAGGTGATAAGAGTAGTGATATCTTAACCATCTTATAACACGCCAGAGAGAGAGCTAAATCGAATAATGTGCTGAAAAAATTATAATAAAAGTTGAACGAGAATAATATTATCTTAGTAATAACACTCTTTGGTCCTCCAAAAAAATTAGTGTTTGGAAGGTTAAAGGATAAGATTCTCGATCTCGTTATTAATTGATCTTTTAAAATGTACACGAGTGAATATACGAATTTGCTATATTATACATTCTGATTTCTTGCAAACTTGGAAACAATTATTGGAATCCGTCTTGGGTATCTTTCGTACTCCTTTTAGTACTCAAAAAGAATATATTGAATCTTTGGATTCAGAATTAATAGGAGCACTATCCTACCTTTCAGAATTATAGGCTGCATTTAATCAAGCTTTGTTTTCCCTTATACTTGTCCTGATTTGTTATTCAACACTCTTGGTTTTTATTTCTTTTCTAGTTTCTTCAAGTTTCAATTTCCTTATGTTTAACCTCTTCTTTTACGTAAACTATTTCATGAACCGAGATCAGTCACATAGGTTCAATTAATATCTATATAATACATAATTATATTTTTTTAATTTATTAAAAAGAAATACAGAAATTGCTCGAATCATATAATCTTAGACTAAGTAATCATTTATCCTTACCTTCTAACAAGTTAATATCATTATATATTTTAGATTTAATTATGTTTTTTAATCATTAAAATTTGAGATAAATTCTATTTTATTCCCGCAAATTTAAAGAAGATTATTTTAGTTTTTCAATTTTAAAAAATATGATTTTAATTCTTCAAAGTTACTATTAAGGATCTAAAATCAATTTTAAAAAAATTATTGTAGTTCCTCAAATTTAATATTTAAAATAAAAAATATATATATTAAAATTTAAAGAACTAAAGTAGTCTTTCTTAAATTTTGGAAGTCAAAATCAAATTTACTTTAAACTTAATTAAGGCTATATTTTAATTAAAATTTGCCTATATATGTGTGTGAAAGGTCAGGAGTATGCAAATATAGACAATATTTGGTAAAAAAATATTGCATTATGTGTTTGTGCCAAAATTTTGAAAGATTTGGACCCAAAGCATTTGGTTGGTGTGATTGGTGACCCTGGTTTGGTTTGAAGTTAAATCGGCTTTTACAGCAACACAGCCACTCCCACTTGGTTGTCCTGGTGTCCTCATATGATTCCACTAACATGTCCAAGTTAAACTATTAACTATACCTGGTCCCTCCAAAATATTGTTGCCTTTCTCAACTTTTGCTTTTTTGTCTCTCTCTCCCTTTAATTTCCTCCTTTTTTACTTGCATTACCGAGTTATTCAAGTTTTCTAAAATACCACTTTTTTCGTTGCTTAAGCTGGTTACTGGTTATGAAAGAAAGTGTTCAGGCCTCCATAGAGGAAGATGACCCACACATAAAGAATAGGGCGACCAAATTGACATTGTTTAACACAAATAATGCTTTTGATGTTCCCACTACTACGTATTTACCTTTATAAAGATTTAAGATGCTATTTAAGTTTTGGATAACTTAAACCTTGGTAGCTCGTATTATATATATATATATATATTTTTGTAATAATATAATATAATTTATAGTAATAATAAAGTGAGGTGGCTGATTTGATTTGTTGTTTCTTGCAGGCAAAGGTGGAACGCTCAAAACAAGCGACCCGGTCGTTTTAACTTTTTCAATCACAACGAAAGGTGGCACTGCGTAAAGCCAAAAGTTTAGGTGAAGTGTGTGCAGAAACTAAGAAATTAAGGATATGTTGGAGATTCATAGGGAGACACGTGTAGCTTTTAGAACTGACCACCTCTGTCTTTTATTTTTTTATTTTTATATATGTTTCACGTGTAATTAATTAATTGTCATGTTATCATAATCTTCTGTATTTGCATTATTATGTTATATTTTAGAACATAAAAGAAAAATTACGACCTGTATAGTTAAATAACAATTTTTTAAGTGGAATTGTTTTTGAAGTGTATAAATATATTTAATTTAAAAAATATATTATAATCAACTCACTGAAATGCAACTATAGGCATTTGTTCATTTTAAAAGTTTTTTTTTCTTACAGAATGATTTTGTTTTTAGAAGCGAATGATTTGGTTCATATTGTCCCAAAAATATTATATTTTTTTGGCACAATATGGCAAATTTTATAATTTA
The DNA here is from genome assembly GCA_026544285.1 of Pachyrhizus erosus. NCBI lineage: Eukaryota > Viridiplantae > Streptophyta > Magnoliopsida > Fabales > Fabaceae > Pachyrhizus > Pachyrhizus erosus. The sequence continues at coordinate 27,861 of JAMLFT010001479.1, forward strand.
CATTATAAACTATTTTTCCTTATACCAAATAAATGTTAGTTTAATTAGAATCCACTAATATTTATCATTTAATTATGGATTTTTTATAATTAAAAATATTGTTTTAATAATAATTATTTCAAAATTATATTTTAAGTAAAATTTAATTGATTTACAATATAAAAATATTTATGTGTATAACAAATAAACTTAGTAAATATAAGATGGTATTTTCAACTTCCGTTTATTAAGCTTATGAGGAGTAATTTTTTAATATTATTTAAAACAAATTCAATCTTATTCCTTTGTTATATTATAATTATCATTTTAATAAATAAAAAAATAAAAATTTTACTAAATTAATTTTAATCTTAATTAATTTTATTAAATATGATATAAGACAATAATAATATTAAAAGTATAAATAAAAAATATATATTTTAGTATTATTATTGTGTTGTATCGTATTCGATAAAATTAATTTAATAAATTTATTATTTTTTATCAATTAAATAATTTTTTTATTTATATAAAAATTAAAATGAAATGAAGGAAGTAATATTTTATTAAATAGAAAAATAAGTCGTATTACATTTTTGTATGTCTATTGTAATAAATATTTTTTTATTAATAATTTGTTACCTCTTTTAATTGCTAAAAATTTTCGGGTGAATGTTAACATCTTTGTTATATTTTCAGGTGAATTGTCTAAAAAATGGATTAAATATGTTATATGAAAAAAGAAACAACTAAAAATAAAATTGAATATTGTGCTTCTTTTTGCTTTACGTGCATGAATTAATAACCAATTAACCGTAAATAGTTTTATACTTTTTAGCTGTCCACGAACAAAGTTTTGGGCATGAAATTATATATTTCTCTGGTTTTACCATTTTAAACGTGAGCCCCCCTTCTTTTTGGTCCATAATAGCTCCCTTTATTTAGCACCATGGAAAAGCATGAGATGGAGTTTAAGTTTCACTGGTTGACTTGGACTAAAATTCCACATGACGAAAACCGATGTATAAATGTGCACTTCTTTCTTTTCTTTTTTACAATCTTTGGTTAAAACAAATTTTCCTTTTATATATACTTTGTATCAAACATTGTTTCTAACAGTTATGACTCACGGGGCAAAATTGTTTATCTCTACATTCTTTAATTCATTCAGAAAAATCAAAATACATTAATTAGTCCTTCAAATGAGTATACGTGGCTTAATTTCATCCACTATATAACAATCAAGTGTGCTCCATTTGAATGACCACTTTCTTTAATATCTATGAGGTTCTTGTAGAAAATTTTTTGTTCACAATCTGAATCTAGCAACTGATTACAATTCAATTATTGGACTTCAAGTATATTATTCTACTCTAATTTCCCTCCTAACACTATGAACGTAAAATAAATACATCAATGTCCTTTTTGTAATGGAATGTTTGTTTTTACGTAGTTTTGTCTTCTATGATTGGAAGTAGTTGATCAATCGAAATCATTATAATGTATAGGGACATGGATCATGGAGCACCCATAACATTCGTGATTTAGCCTTCATGAAAATTTTAATTAATTAACCAAAATGGTGTTGAGTTGGACCTATTAAAATCTATGACTTAAGATTGTAACCCTGTCATTTTGTACACCGAACTCTCAGACAAATCCTTGTTCCACTTCTTTGAATGATCCCCAAGGTAATATGTCCAAAAATTATAACTATATTTTTTTTGTTTATATATTAATTAGTCAAATGTAAATACTAAATTTAAAATAAGAAAATATTTTATGAATTTGATTTAATTGTCTAATGGAAAAATGTTGCAGATCACATGAGGTTTTTCGTTAACCTGAACAAGTTTCTAACTGCAGTGTAGTCTGGGATCGTCAGTTATTTTTAATTATAGATGTCAATAAGTTTGTAACCCCGCGACCACCCCAATTCAAAGAAAATAAAATAAAATAAAAGTCAGGTTTTTTTAGACTGGACCTATATTCTATTGGAAGCAATTTTATTGAATTATAATAAAATTATTATGAGTGATAAAAAAATGTTTAAATATTTATAATGTAACTGTATAGTATTCATAATTTAAATTTAAAAATATTAATTAAGTTAAAATAATATGTAAACTAATTAATTTACATAAAGTCAGACTTTAATGAAGACAACAAATTAATTAGAACCCATAGTTATTTATAATAATCATACCTATTATTTCTGTTTTTTTATTTATTTTTCAGATTTTTATATAAAAATAAAAAAATTTAATGATATTTTTATTTAATAAAAACAGTTATAGAGTTTTTTTTATTTCTATTTCATAATATATATTCCTTTCTCTTTATTTTTATTTATAAGATGTTATCGACTAATTTATGTATATTAAAAAAATTGATAAATTTAAATATTAATATTAAACTTATTTATAATTATAATATTTTTTTAATTTATTTTTAATATTATTGAAATTAATTATATATTTTTATTTAATTAAAACATATTCATCTTCTTTAATTTTTACTGGAGAAAGAAAGAAATAATTTAAAGTAATATTTAATTATTTATATTATGAATTAAAATGTATAAAAATATTTTAGTCAAAAAATAATTAATATATAAAATATTTAAAATAAAATCTTATAAAGAGAGATGAAATTTTTTTAAAATAATGTCTTATAAAAAAACATTAAGAAAATATATGTATAAATTAAGTAAAAATTAAATGAAAAATAAAGAATAC